>VYZW01021937.1:0-20220 GCA_013401315.1 Balaeniceps rex
AAAATTCTTCCCCAGCAAAGGGAGTAGAGATCCTTGGAACAAAGATTTTTCAAGATCGTCAGCACCCCAAGGGAATACTGCTTTCCAGTGATGAGCTGAGGCCTGATGGAAGAGGTAAAAACAGAACAGGATTTTTATAAATAGCTTTACTGTGATCTAGGATTGTGGCTTTTTAATTCCATCAGTAATTGCTTAGACATTGCCAGGCTTTATGCATTAGGTAGTCTTATCTTCTTGAGAAGTCAGCCCTTCAGTATAAAGACATAAGTGATTAATCCGCTGATACCGAACGTGGTTAGATATCAGCTTCTGATGCTTAAGACTGACATGCTCTTCCACACTGGTCACAGATGTGGATATGTGGCATGATGCTGTCCTGTTATTTGGCTAAGCTTAAGGCAGTGATCCCACCAACAGAAGTCACTCAAAATACAGTTCAGTCCCATAATCAGTGGGAGAACAGACCCAGTGTGTCTTGATTATCTTGTGTCCTGTCATCTACACCTTGTTTTGAAATTCATAAATAATTTGCTTTATTATTACAATAAAGATCTGGAAGTGACTGAATAACAGTTACTAATCCTATTAAATCTTCTTGCTTTCTACTGCTTTTGGTGGTGGAGGCCATGTTTTTCCTAAGTCCTTCTGTCAGCTGGCTTTAAAGAGCAATTATGCTCAACTGTGACTGAAAAATACACTTCCCAAAGCTCGTAAAGGCTTTAAGTAGACAGGTACATCACACTTTTCTTGTGCTGCCTATTCTAGCCCTCTATACTTCTGTAAGGATATATTATAAGATCCCTTTTTACATATCCTTTCCTTGTAAAAACCTTTTACTGTAAAATAGGAGATTATGTTCTGGTAAACGTACCTGCTACTTCCAAATAACAAAGTCATTAAAAAGTCAATAGGTCTCTTATGTAACTCCGGTCTAACTTGCCTTCCCTGTTGACCCTCTCTTCTGTGCTATATTCAAGCCAACACCCATATCCACTAAAGCAGGGTGTGCGTAGTAGCTTGGGGTCCCAGACACCGTGCTCCAGAATGTATTTTTCCAGCAGCTTTGGATTTGCCTGGCTGGCTTCTTAGCTGGCCTCAGCTCAGGCATTTTGGCTGGCTCCGCTGCTGGCTGCTGTCTTAGCTCCCTAAGGGTCTGATAATGGGGTCAGCTTGCTCCTTGAGACACCATTTGCCTTTTTAACTAAGCTCAGATTGAAAATAGTTCGCACTGTTACACCAAACACGTAGTCTAGTGAACTGTGGTTAATACTGGTAGTTATATATGTATAGGGGAGGGGGAGAGCAGAGAAATAATCTTGAGCTCCTTGGAGTTGGCGCATATGTCAACGTGTAGTCCTATTAGTGTGTCTGATTTCTAGACAGTGCTGCTTGCTGCTTTAGTCAGGACTCCTGGGCTTTCGCTCAGTACGGCTGGCAGAGCGCTGAATCCTGGCCTCAGCTTTCATCTCGCTACTGGTGAAAAGAACGGCAGGAAAACTTAAAAGGCTGACAGGAGCCTGTGACTTTGCTGGGTTACTGGCACCGCTATTGCATGTTAGAAACCAAGAAACAGTTCTCCTGCTCTAACAAGACTGTGTGATAAATAAATCGTCGGCAGCCCCCTGTTCTTTCAGAAGCAGATTGTGCTACATCCAGCTTCTGTCAATTTTTCTTTCTGCAAAATGCACGCTGCACATATACTCTATATGACACCTGTAGCTATACTGCTATACATCAGTTTTTATTTTAAAGGAAATTTAAGTTTCTAGGGCTGGACACATGGACTAAACATGAACGAATGCAAGTGCTAACTGAGCCCTCAAGGAGCCTAGAGTGATAGCTGGCTGGTGTGTGCAATGCCTGATTCGTGTCAGTCAGAAGTCTAATTCTGGCATTTTTTCCAAAGATATTGTGAAAGTCTGTCAAGCGGCTGCCATTTTGAACAGGTGACTGTCCTGCCCTGCTTCCCTTGCTCTGCTCTGGTGCGCTCTGCCTGTCCCTTCTTAACAATTGCCTCGTGAGTATTTATTTACAGGCTCTGTCAAGAAACAGATTGCATGAAGTCATGGATTGAGAGCTGAAGTCCAGTTTCTTTCTGGAAACTGGGGAGGCAGGAGAAGAAGTGGATTGTGTGTTAAGCGGCCAAACTGCCCGAAAACAGAGCAGCTGTGACTGGGGATTTGAAGTGAGCTACCCAAAGCTGTCTGCGAACTTCCCTTTCTCCCTTGGATGTGGGGAAGGCAGGCCATGAGCCAATGGGTCACGGAGAATTCAAGATTCATTGAGTCAGAAAGAGAAGAGTGCATCACTTCTCACTCCTGCAGTTGTAGCCCTTACCTAGGCGTGAGGTTAATCAGCGACTAAAATCAATCGATCGGTCACGCTTGCATACTCTCCCTCGCTCACTCTCTCCTCCAGCTACTTTATCTTCTTTCAAAACTTTAGAAGCAGGTGCCTTTTTTTAATCGTGGAAAAGCTCATCAGCAAGAGAAGCATTACAGTCACTCGTTTTAATGAATTACAGACCTGGTCAGAAATTATTCCATTGCGTTTTACTGTAGAATTACAAATCAAACCTAGACTTCCTACAGCTACCCTGTTTGTTCATGGGGAAAAAAAAGCGCTTAATAATGGTATAATATTAAAAAGTTAGGACAATTCCTAGAAAGTAGTCATCTCAGAAACACAAAATAGTAAGCAAAGTGACATCAGAAACTGAAAATGGTCTTCATGCCTTTCTTAAGGTGTCCCTTATAAAAATTTAAATAAGATATATTGATCACAAACTATCTGTGTAATATTATTAGTAATGTGTTCTTAACCTAGACTTCTAATTTCTTATGGGTGTGTTAACCGCTAAAAATTTGCATTTTTTGATATCACATAAACTTTTAATTTTAATTCTTTGAATTTCCTGTCTCCAGAGTACATAACCTTGAATTACATGTGGCGTATATTTTGGAGGGGAGCACAAAATAGTTTGATCCTCAGCAGTAGAACTCCTGCTAAGTCATGAGTAGGCTGGCTGTTGTAGTAGTACAGCAAACTGTTCTCCGTCTTCTCTCTTGGAGTTCATATTTGTGTGTTTTCCAGAAAGACAAATTGACAGAAATTTGGTTTAGGAGAATCTACATCTGAAAAACTAAGGGGCTGAAACTGTGAGGAATTTCTGATTAAAATTCATATTCTGGCCCTTACTGAAGGTCCTGCTTTGAAATTTCCCTCATCCAGGCGTCATTCCATGTTTCTTCACGGTTAGCGCTACCTATTCCAACTTTTAAAGGGTTTTTTTGTAAATGTGTCTGAGACTTGCATCTATCCTAGAGATATTTTACTGCTCGACCATTTACCAAAAGTAAACCATGCCGTAAGAGATCCAATTGTTTGCCCAAGCTGGATTTCAAGTTAATGAAGAAGCTGGGAAAGAACCCAGAACTCTGGATTTCTTCTGCACTCTTCATTTAGGTCTGCATTATCAATACTGCCATGATTTAAAACAGGGGAGAGGAAACTGTCAGCCAAATTGAGCTATGATATAAATGGGTAAAATGAATTTGCATCGTTTGATGCACTGAGGGAACTGAAGGTTCAATGATCAAACCCTTAAAATTGGAGAGGATGTATTAGGGAGAAGTCAATCCCAATTGTTATTCTTTCCGGTACAGTATATGGTCGGAAAATCTGTAGTCCCATGAATGAAAGCCTACTCTGGCATCCTCCCCAGCTCGGGGCGTGGAGGTAGAACAAAAGGAAACTCCACATTTTATATATTCAGAGAGCCACTACAAAGACAGAAAAATATTTTGACTCTGACTAAGTAAGGTCTCTACGCGGCTCAAATGATCTCCCAGGAATTGCAAGCTATGCTGGAGAAATCTGGGAACAACCCTGAGAGGGTCATTGGTCCTTTTTCAGGCTAAGAATTTCCAAATTATTGCATTAACCTTTTTACCTTTATCTAAGGTCAGCAGAGGTAACATGTTTGTGAAGATCTCCTATAAAAATACGCCTTTCTTAATGGCTCGTTTTCCTCTCCTTAACGTGGTATACTAGTTGGAAACATCTAGTCATACGTTGGATAAAACCCCACTTCATATTCTCAACTCTCTGATCTTATTCCTTTCAATTTTTAAAGCTATTCTGGATAAGGTTCTACACTGTGTAAAATCAAAACTCATTAAGATTAAAAAGAACAGGCTTCAAGCGTAAAGATTAATCTTTTTTTAATATTGAAGTTACATCTAGCAAAGAACTATAACCTAATGGATGGAGAGTGAAATTCATTATCTTGAACTACCTCACCCTTTGGGATTCTTTTTTTGAGGGGCTAAATTTTCACGAAATCTGCTACATATCTGCTTTGGAAACTGTTCTATGTGGTCCAGCTCTGGAAAAATGCTGTTGGTTATGGATGGCTTTTCTTTTGCCCCTTTCTTTTTTTTTTTTTTTTTTCTTGAAGATGAGTGCTGTTGACTGGAGGCTCATAAATGGAGACTTATTGGTTGCTTATAATTTATAGCAGGTGAATGATTGCTCCCCACAAGTGTGTTTAAAAAGAAAAAACAAGAACATGACTTAAATATCAGTTATTCAAGATACCCATTACGTGCTCAGCCAAGATCATCTTTTCTTGCCTTGTTTTTCCATCTTTTTTTTTTTTTTCTCAACTATGGTGTTGTGCTGGGCAAGGAATAGTGGAGTTCCTGAGCATTACACCCTCTGCTGCCTTTTGCTGCCAAGGAACAGCCCCTCCCTATCAAGTGCTGCAGCAGCTTGATCCATCTAATACAGATACGACAGTGCCGAGCACAGGCTCGTTAATTTTTTTTTTCCCCTTATTAGTCCTTGCTATTGTTTAAACAACTATCTCAGTTTTCCCATGATAAATATTTCCATCTTCTGGGGATGTTATGGAGTTTAAGTATCTGTGAAGGGATTCACAAAACTGTGAAGAAAGAAGATAAATGCAAAATCTTAGTAAATGTAGAAAGATTTTTTTTTTTTTTTTTTTTTAGATTTCTTTACGTATCCCCCATTCTTTGGGAACTGCTGCTCTGTTCTCATTTACCAGATGTCAATAACATGAATAGCTTCACCGATTCTTTACCTAAACTGCAACGTAGTCCTGCAATCCAGCAGAAGGGTGCTTTGATGAAGTATAAAATGCTTACCTCCTGCAGGAGCTTCACCTAATGCGCGGAGGTCACAGGTACAGTGGAGCCTTGAGACCAGGGCTCTTTTGAATAAAGCCCAATACTGGTCACAGCAAGCGTGGTTGGAGGTGTGTAGGCACACTGGCTGGGTCCTCCTTAGATGGTGTTGAGTGTTGACTCTGTCAAGGCCTTGGCCATGATGCCGTACGTTGTGCCCTGCCTGTCGTACAGCTCTGAGCACAAGGGCTGATGAAGTTACTTTCCACAGCACTAGGAATAACCTCTTAAAACGTGAAGCTGTCAGTTTTTCTGGTCAGCAAGCTTGTCAGAGGACTACTGCAGTGTATGTTGCTCAGATATCCTGGCTGGCGGGACATCTGTCAAACCGCTGCTCTCTGGTTGAACTTTAGGAAGAGCATTCATCAAAATTATTTCCTAACCAATGGAGCAGTGTGTGAGCTAACGGGAGCCTGAAGCCAGCTTTCAATTAAAGGCGAGGGTAAATGTGAGATCTTTTCAAGGAAAAAAAAATAATCCCAACTGCCAGACGTCACACTGTTGATTATTGTTTAACTTTGAAATCCATCCCACTGTTCTTTGACTGACAACGCCACCAGAATTAGGCTCGACAAGACAAAACGAGGCCTAGTTGGTAGTGTCTGCCCGCCGGTCTGGCTGTCTCGGGGAAGGAGCGCTTCTGAGCAGCACCTGTCCGAGCGTGGCACCGCTTGCTTCGCTGCTGCAGCGAGAAAACGGCAGCTTCGCCACTCAGTCCTGCCTGCGACCCCAGCCTTACACCTAGGGAAGTTCTTTTTTTTTTTTTTTTTTAAAGCTGGTGGATATTTTCTACATATATTTGACAGTAAAGGCAGGATGTTTGCTGCCCGCTGTTAGTTATTATCTGGCAGCGTCAAGTGGAAAATACTAATAACATTAAAGGCTGCAAAATTATAATGTTTTAATAGGCCTTAACCTTTTGCAGTATGACAGCCTTTTAATACTTCAATTTCAAACAGCAAAGGCCAATTTTTCCCTATTATGTTTTGTAAATTACTACAGCCTCGGGGCCTTTATTTATTTATTTATTTATTTATGACTCCCATTGCTAACAGGTACTCAGTCCGTAATCCAATTTTAGATCCCCAAAAAACCTGATTTAATTTACCTTATGGTCGTCACAGCAACTGTAGTACTTGACATTAATAAGGTTAAGGAAGGAATTCCATTGCCTGAAGTGTTCATTCAAGAGCTGGGAAAACCTTTCTAATAACAGAAATGTGCGATTGCCAACCAGCGGCCCGTAAAACCGAGGGGTAGACGTTTAGAGAGGTAAAGAGCCGGCTGGATGGGATAGAAGAGCGGATCTGAAACGCTGGGGAGGGAGAAGGGGAGAAGAGACAAAGTGAAACAAAACAACAGAAGGGAAGTGGGAGCTCTTGTTGTGCTTAATCAGAGGAGAGTTATAATTAGTGCATAATTTCTGTGCTGATAGGGAAAAGGGAATAAGAGACGTTTCAGCAGGCCCTCCTCAAGGAGTAAAGCAAACCTAGGAGAGAAAAAGGAAACAAGAAGATTTGGGGAAAGTTTCTAAATATGCCATGGGCTTTTCTTCTTTCAGGCTAAGCCTTCTACTTCTCATCTCCTCCCTTTTCTGTCTGCCTACCAGAACTGCAGTATGCTCAGTTACCAGCGAGAGAAGAAAAGGTTGCAGTACCTTTCATAAAATTTTACGGAATTGCTCTTTGCTGTTTCATTCTAAGCTAATTCACAGCTCCACAGTCTAATCTTTCTTCAAATATTCTGTAGCTGATTTCCCATAAGGAAACCTACAAATTGTATAATAGGGACTTGATTCCCAGAAATGAATATTAGGATCTCTTGTGCATAATACCATCCTTAGAATTCTACATGTGGTTGAACTGGCCTATTTTAGAAAGACCTTGGTCTTGACTGGAGAACCCTGTGTGATGGAGACTTTGACACATTCCTTGGGAACCTGCCTTCACTGTTAAAGATCTCTATCTTGTTTCTCATTTGAATATAGCTGACTTCCAGCATTTGATCTTGTTATACCTTTGCTAAGTTCGAGACGTCTTATCTTTTCCTTTTAGAAGTAATTCTGAAAGACTGTGTTCAAATTGTTTCTTACTTTTTTTTTTCTGTGATAAACTGAATAGATCAGGTTCTTTCAGGTCTTTTATTAGGTGTATTTCCCCGAGGTTTTTCTCTTTAATTGTTAAAACTCCTTTTTAAACATGGATGCTGGACCAGCTTCTTGCACTTAGCCGCAGTAGCCAGCATTCTAGCCCACATATTAGAGCAGAACCAAATTTACTTTTCTTGAAGAGCAGACTGCTTCAAAAAGCAAAGCAGCAATAAATAAGCTATGATTGTGGGTCTGGAGAAACTGAAATGTCATCGTAATGTTGTGAAAGAGAGGAATGTTTGAACCTGTTTCTGTGAGTGACAGAATTATGTCGATAGCTTATTCAAGCGCACGGTAGAGTCCTCCTAACAGCTGTGTTACCTGCCATGGCCAGGCCCCAGTCTCGGCCCCAGGGAGATCATCAACCATTCAGATCTCTGTGGAAAATTCAAGGGTCACGTTCAGTCTAGACCAAAAGAAAACTATTGGGAAACATAAGCATCTGCAAACATATTTAAGTACTATTATGAAGAGGACAGGGACCAATTATTTTGATTAGGCAATGAGGCCAGAACAGACAAGACTTAGGAAAAACTGTCTAAGAAGAGTTAGTCAATGCAGTAAGGTTCCAAGGGAGGTGACCAGTCCCATCAGTTGAGATATTCAAAGCGAAGCTTGACACCCATCTTTTGGGGATAGTTTAGGGATAGTGAGATCACTTCTGCTATGAGGCAGGATGTTGGACTGGGTCGACCCAGCTGAGATTCCTTCCAAGCCTAACGATCCTGTGGTTCGCAGTCTGCCAGCACACCCAGTTAGGCACTCAGCTTCTCAAGCAACTTTCCAGAAATAAAATCTATTAATATAAAGTGTGTGTGCATGCACACGTATGTATGCAACTCTTAAGCACAGGGTAGCAAGTTACGTAACTGCTTGGGATCTATTTGTACCTTGCAAACAGCGTTTGAAAGGGCAACTCCCTGGCCGGCGTCGTGCAGAGCTCTGCTGTTTCATCTGTGCTGCTATTGACTGTGCCACAGAGCTAAGCCCAAGGTAATTCTCCAAGAACATCCTGTATTTTCTTGCAATTCCAAGTTTCTGTCCGTGGGCTCATGAATCTTCCTACCTCCCTTATACAGCAGGCATCACAGGAAGAGAGAAGTGTGAAATGTAAGTGTCGTAGGAGGCATTTTGAGACATTCAGCTTACCTCTTATTTTCTTAAATATCCCCAGTGTTCTCCTGAACTTAAGAACACATCTTCATGCTGGCAGGTGCTCAGAAGAGTGAGTTTGGATCTGACTGACTTAGTCAGAAGGCTTCTGTGCTTCAGGAGCCTATCTTTGAAATGAAAGCACTGTGAAAGCGGCTGTTAGCATCTAGAAGATATCCTTCCTTCTCCTGCTGAAGGACATCACTCCCAGGGAACTGGTTGTAGAATATTGATTTAGGACTTCAGGAATTTTGGCAGTTCACCACTTTAGTAAAAGGAAGGAAAGAGAATCAATTTAAGGAGGAAAGGAAGGGAAAGGATACTTTTTTTTTTTTTTTAAAGTAAAAATCAGGTGCTAGAGTTCATTTTATATCAGGTTCAGTACATCTGGGAAGGTTTGCAGTCCTATTAATGCTGAATATTTTCTGTGGCTTCATTCAACAGCATCATCAATTCCCAGATTTTTAGAAGTTGGACTGCTAATAGTTTGGTGTTCAGTAGATCCTTTGCAAGTCTGTCTTGATGTGATTCCACATGACTGGGTGGAAGGTGGGTAACTACCTTTCAGCATGAGCATTCTTTGGCTGCACATTTTAACAGCTGCCTTCTAACTGAAGAAAGTCACGATAGCCGCAGAAGTTACTGTTGTCACCAGCACAGTAGTTATTCAAGAGATACATGTACACATGCTGCATTTACAAGCACAAGGAGTAGAGGTGGTTGACTCTAATGAGGTAGTTTTTAAAAGCTGATGGCCAGACCTTTAATTTGAAAACATTATTTTTTTCTGCTGATGTTTATGCTGCTTGCTGTCTGTGTTCCGTTAGGTAGGAAAGCGAGACTAGCCTAATACCTTATAAATACCTTGTACCAGCCTGTATAAGCTGATGGTGTAGAGAAACCTTCAGTCTTCACAAAATGAGTTCAGATGGGCCAAATCGCAGAACTCGAGCTCAGGAATGTTTGGCTGGTGCTCAAGACCAGCACCTTGTACTCAGTTACATTCTAGTTACAAAATTTAAGTATAACTCAAGCCCTGAACATGGGGGGGTTGAGAGTGGTGGTGTGTCTCCCGGTCATGATTTGCTCATGTGAAAATCAGTCCAGTAAATAAATACTGCCATTCCATTTCTCACAAAGTGTGAGTTAAGCAGCTTGAGTGTAAGAAAGAGGTAAATGCATCCATCTGAAGTTTAGCTCACAAATAGCTTTCAGATCTGTTGAATCCATGCCTCTGCAAAAAAAAAGTTAATTTTTTTCTCAATTTCAAACCACTTTGTATATGTTAGCTAATATTTTCTCTCTCTGCTTTTAAAAACCAATCAATTTAGTGCAGAGACAGAAGAATAAAGGAAGTGCATTTGCAAACCTTGACTATCATCTGCTGTCTGGACAGGTCTAGGACAAAATAAAATCTGAGGCTTGGACAGTGATGCACAGTGCTTTGTACCACAGCTGAGTTCAGTTGCCTAAAGATAAATCTATGCAAACATTATTTGGCTATGTTACTGTTACTGTTTGTCCCGTAAATAGTGCTAAGGGATACTTATCATAAGATGACATTTAATAAAAATAAACGTACATCCTGTTTATTTTTCAGCTTCTAACCAATCTGACAGGTTCTCCTTTAAACGTATGGTTTTATTATGAAATCAGGGTTGTTCATTAAATTAGTATATATCGTGCTGGTGAGTCAGAGCAAGATCCCCTTCTCTTTGCTTGAGGATCCTACCTCCATCAACTGAAAATAATGTGCCTGGGCTGCTAATGGTGGCGAGATCTTTTACATTCAAGAGATGAACAGTATATGGTACAGAGCCGCTGTGAAAGTTTCATTACTGAACTAACACCCTACCCTAACGCTAGCTCTCCCCTCCATCCTGTTTCATCGAGACTAAAGTGGAAATTCAAATTTTAATATGCCGCTCCATTACAATGGCGTAAATCCTGAGTAATCCCCTTTAAATCAGCTGAGTTACTGTGATGTAACCAAGCACCGACTGTAGTTGCAGTTTCCCTGAAGGCAGGATTTTGGGGGGAGTTTTTTCCCCCAAATGTAGGAAAAACATTGTGCTACTGATGGAATATCTGTACGGTACAAATTTGGTTTTATTTGTTCTCTAGCTCAGCAGAGCTGTGAGAAAACAGTAAATTGGAGTGAAAATTCTGAAATCCAAATGATTCCTGGAAACTTTAAATACATTATTGCACTTAGACACCTTCAAAACAAGCTGGTTACAAAACTTCGTATTGGGATTTTATGTTCTTGTTACACTGAGACTACAAACATGTATATATCAAAAAGTCTAGGCTTATGTGGCTGTAATTCCACTCCGAAAGGAAGGGCAAATAAGTAGGTTTTTTTTGGTGGAAATTTTTAGAATCTTTTGGTCTTATATTATGTCAAAATGAGATTTAAATGTGTTTGACTCTGTGTCTTTCACTTTGATCCCCCAAACAATTATTAATTAAATCCCAGAATCCTGATAGAGTATGAGAGTCCAGATGTCAAGCTGATGAAGTGCAGAGTACTTCAAGTGATTTGTGGAGGAACAGAATCTAGCTGTGATGTTCTGTTTGTGTTTATGGTGCTATTTAGGGTTCGCCTTACAGATATTTTCAACCCCGTGTTTGCCAGCCATCGATACTGTAAACCCCTTAGTTCAGCCAGTCTCTAGTATGAAACTTACTCCTGCCCTGGTTGCCTTGCAGCCAGTATTTTTCTGCAGGATGTTGGGGCTTTATCCAGTTGTAACGCTCTTGAGCACAGCGAGTCCACCTACAACAATTCTACAAGGCAGCTTCTGAATTCTGAACCTTTTCTGCATCTTCCTGTTTTTAAAGCACATGGAGATAGGGCCAGCAGGAAAGACACACTGTTCTCTGACCTAAGTTTTAGAGCTGTTCCCCAGAGCGTAAAGTGTGATTTGAATGATTTTGGTGCGGATCGCAGCGTATGGTGTGGACTGGACATGGGGTTATCATGGTTCAGCCGACTGAGGACAAGCAGAAGTTCACCTCTGCACGTCTGTATAAGCAAATCCTCTCCCTTAAGCAGTGCAGAAATGTTATTTATTTACTATATTTTTTCCAATGCTTTGACTTTTACAAGGTGATTTTTCTTTTAAAACAGCTTGGTCATTTGTCTTTCCAAAAGCATATATAATCACCTACAGCTAAAATTCCTGCGCATTAGAAGCTATGCGTGTACAAATACTCAATTCCACATCTCGCATTAAGCAGTCTTTCCTGGTTTGCCTTGAGTAGCTATTAGGATTTAGTGCTCTTATATGGGTATTGCAACTTCAGTCAGTGCCAGGAAAAAACTAATAACTCCTCTTTAGCAGAGCTTAGGTTTTAAAAGTTAATGAGGGACACTTGAAAACTGGCAGCTTTTCAGTCTTAGAAGAAAGAATAAGACTAAGTATGATGTAATGAAGAGGGGAAAAAAAATAGAAGGCCCTTCCTTCCATTTGTCCTGCCCCCGATACGCTCTTTGCGAGCACGGAGTTGAAGGTGTGATGCTAGAGCAGTAGCAGTGGAAGGTCACTAATGCTCCCAGGTCTGTTTTCAAGTGTCTGACAAGAAATACACGTTTCCAAATGTGTAATGCACGTGAGTCCAAATGGTGTGCAATGGTAGGAGAGGCAATAAAGGACACACAAGCATCTTCTTTTTTTCTTATCTCTTTTTTTGGTCATTTCCTGCATATATAGGAGGTAGTATTTATGTGTGTGGGTGTAACTTAAAATAAAATTAAAAAAAACCCTCTAGTCTGGAAATGAAAACCAGCGGAGTTAAATCATAAATATTGTTTAGTCCCTGCTGGCCTGCTTGAAAATCACAGAAGTATCATAAAGTCCAATGGGAAAGGATTAGGAATATTAGTGGGAGAATTTCTGTAGGCTATAGAAGTGTTATTGCAGAGTTTTTACCAGGGATTATGAGCATTGATCTGTGGTTACATCTGCAATTTACAGACCTCCTGGGCTTTTTTTCAGAATGTGGCCATACACTGATAATAAATCACAGCCATGTGATTATTAAGACTTGTACTTTTGGCAAGGACGACGGAGCATTACAAACCCCATTCAGAGGTTAAGGCCCTGATTTGTTTTTATCTCCATCCTCTGTCACCTTTTATTTTGGATACTTCTGAACAGATTTGTACCTTGTCTAATGTAAACAGCAGTATACAAGTGGGCAAGTGCCTTATTTTTAAAAATTATTATTCTGCTGCCATGATTGTGTCTTATGTAGCCCATGTTTAGTGTTACATAACTGGTTTATGGACTTAAGAAAACCTATTGGAATGAGATATATCACAATATTTTACCTAGCAGCGGATAAAATTTACAGTTTTCCTGTACCAAAGAAAATGAGTCAGAGGCCTCGTGGTCTGTTTTATCCATTTTACGCTGAAAGACCAGTGACGGAGGACCTCAGAAGAACTGGTTTCCTTTGCGCTGGTATGCTGCTATCCAGGGTTTATAAGAGTAAATCAAGCACCGGTCATGCTCGGCATTCCAGTGACGAGGAAGGAGAAGAATCATGTGGGTGAGACAGTTTATAAATGCTTTGAGACTTCTGGATAAAAATATAACACAGGAAAAAGTGATGTTCTAGGTTTAGCACCAGCCATCACACATTCATACGCATGAAGATGGGTAATACTAAACGTCAAGGAGGGCATCAGCTGACTCCCACTGTGGTTACTTTCCCCAAGGGATACTCATATGAGCTATATGACACTTTTATCAAAATACGTTTGCTGAAAAATGGTAAAAGTTTTCACCACAATTGTCAGAAAATGGTAGGAATTTAAAAATTTTGTCAGAGTCTTGCAAAAAATTAACCAGCTCCTTTTCCCTTAACCTCAGCTGTCAGCCAAAACGCTTTGGCAGAACCTTTTCTTTAACAGCAAAATCTTTCCAGAACTCAACACTTTGTTGAAAGCCATGTTTGAAAAATGAATTTTTTTCTTCATTGGAAATTACGTTGCTCTGTAAGAAATTGTGAGGGGAAAGTTTGATTACTAAGTGAAGAAGTAAATGCTCCATTTTGGTTTTGTTATTTTCAGGCAACAGACCTGGGCAAATGCTCCATTTGATTTCGGTGGATTACCTTTAGGAATGCGATTAATCAAAATCAGTTAGAAAGACATGGATATAAAGTGCAGGCTTGGGCAGCTGTAGTTATTTCACTTGATGTCTGGATTTTACATTCTGGTTTCAGAACCTTCCTAGGCTTGTGATTTACTTTACTTTATCTTCCTGCTCTGCTGTATGAAAATACTTTTTAGACACTATGAAAATACAAATAAAGAGTAAGAAATAATAAATAAAATGGGATTTGCTACACTTAGAAACATAACGACTGGATAAGCCTGTGCAAAATCTAAATTGAAGAAAAACCCCGCTTGTCTTCAACCACATTCTTGCCTTTCGAGAGAGAGAGAGAGGAATTAACTTTCTTATTTTATTTATTCTTACTTTATCTGATCTGACCCACTTCTCTTTAGATCTGGCTCATTTTGTTGGAATAAATCTTGTCTTTTAACTACTTAAGGCAATTCATGAACAACCTTTCTGTCATAACCAACGATGAAATGAAAGCTGAACACTTCCATCAAGAGATGGTCATTCTCCTGAGAGCAGCATCTGCATTTTACAGGCGGAACAATACACATCCAGTTTACGTATACTGTTTTTAATTAAGAATTTAAGAGCATCAAAACCATGTAACTGTGTGTGAAAAGGTCAAACCCACCTACAGTTGTTACTGGAATTTTAAGGAGCTCTGTCTGTGATGGAGCCTGTGAGTGCCTGGCTGTGTTACAGCCGAACGGTGGCTGTAGCACAAATCAGGTTGCCCTATGAAGTAGGTTGTGCGGGGGAAGTCCGTAGGCCTTCAGACTGGACTGCTGTAGTTACACGGTGCCTAACAGATCTTCACTTCTTATACAGTAAATAGGCAAAAGAATTCTGTATCTGAAGACTCATTCTTAGGGGAAGTCAGGAGGCATTGTCCTTATAAAGTGGGCCCAACGCTCAGCTGTAAATCGTTACAGCTGCCATTAAATCAGTGAAGTTATGTCAATTCATAACAGCTGAGAATCTGTTACAACAAGAAAAAGACTTAGTAATTGCCACAGTCCTCTCATAAAGAATCAATGAATAACAGATATTGTAATGACTGTGGGACTGAGACTAGTTCTGGGTTTCCTATAAACTGCTCCCCAGTCTTCCCAGTCGGGCTCTAGCGTGATAGGAGCAATATGGAAAGCGAGGACGGTGCGGAGTGCTCACCTTCCCGGGGGCATGCCCGTGTGAGCGATGATCAGCTATTTACAGCAGCCTTTAGGACACCGTGGTGAGGGTCGGCTCTGCGGTCAGCCAGCTCGGTTTGCTGCCTGATGCGTGAGCGAGCACGGGAGTCTTGAGCAGCTTGACGTGCTTGACAGTTATCTAAACCATTTGGGGTGGTTGAATGTGCTCTAGGGAGAAGGGACTGTAGCTGTGTCTGATTCCTGCCTGGAGCGGTTTATGGGGAGAAACCTGTATACACCTGGGGAAACCAACGGGGGTGATAGACCTGTGGCTGCAGTCTGTGTTGCAGTCAGGTATGAAATAAGAACTTGGGAGTTACCAAATCTCTTCCTAAGCCGCTCAAAAATATATACGTACATTCCTCTGCGCTCCGTTCCCTCTGCACGTGAACTATGTGATATTTGCACATCTAGCCAACAGAGTGCTTTGGGGAAAGAAAAATAATTTCTTTTTATGATATCCAGTACTAGGCTGCTTCCAGCTAGACTGAGCTTTTGTGTGGCTTTCTCTAATTTTTTTATTGACCCAGGCCAACTCTCCTATCACAGTGTTACTTACTGAGAACCTTTTCCCTTGTTCCTTCCTGGGGATGTTCTCCTTGCAGGTGACTTTCAGTGCAGCACTTCAGAATGATTGGAAGGAGCCAGGCAAGCCATGTTGTAAAAATACACCATTTTCATTGTTATTTCAGACTTTCTCGGGAGCTTCTGTCATTCGTTTTCCTGCAGCCAGAAGACCAGCGTACCAGATTTCACAACCAGTACCTCAGCAAGGCTGTTCTCTGACTGTTCAGAGCAGCCTTTCTTATAGAACAGCTTTTAAAGTTTGATTGCTTTTTTACTACCTTAATGCTATTCCTCCTATGTAAATCACACTAACACCCACCTGTGCATCTGCCATGTGAACAAGGTTATTGGACAGAATGCTGTTTTGCAAATTTTCACAATTCCCAACTCTGTGATTGGAGAAGGTTGCTGTGGGAATTTTCATCTGATGAAAGGTCAGTTGGGAAATGTGAGGTCTGACATTTCTGTTTTGCACAGACAGCTGTAATTATCTTCATATTTTTTAGCTCCATAGTTATTGAAAACAGATTGAAGGAAAGAAAAAAAGAAAGCAAAACTTTAATTCAAAACTCACTAGAAGAAAATGCAGGCTATTTTCATGAGCTCTCCAGCCAGAGATGAGAGCTTTATGTTATTCCTGCCTATAACCTACTTCTGTCCATCTCGCTGCATGAGCCTGCTTTCTGTAAACTTAACTCCGGATCGTGACGCACCAGCCACCCATTTAAATGAAAGCACCAGCGTGTAAGAAGCCAGCACTCCAAAATGGGGCTAAGTGACACTAAAGCAATTGAAGGGCATTCCTTTCTGCATGACAGATGAACCAGATTCCTGCCTGTAGAGATGCTGTCACTTTTATCCTGGGGCTATATATGTGGTGTGTGTGTATATATATATATTTCATTAGAACACAAGAGCTGACCTCAGCATGTCAGACACTACATCCAGGGGCCAAAAGACAGTGCCTAGGGAAGAACATAAGAACAAAATGGTACTTCTTATTATACTCTCCCAGTATGTTTGTGATTAAATTACAGCTGTCAAAAAAAAAATTCCTTTTCCTTCAAAAATAGGGACAATTTTTCTCACTTTCCCGACGAATGTTCATTGCCTCAGTGTCAGAAGCTCCTGCTCCATTGCAAATGAGGTTGTGAGTGAAAGGTCCAGGGTGAGGGAAGGAAAACAGCCCCTGACTTAGCAGCAGCAGCCCCTCCTAAGTGGGAGTTTTCTGCATCAGCTTTATTTGTCAGACAACCTATGTTGCTGCTAACACCTCTTAACTCAAACTAAATTTTACACACTCAGTAGTGTGTAAAATAAGCATAACTGGCCTCATTCTATAGAGTGTAATTCCCTCTGGCGTAATAGATTGTCCTCGTACCGGGAATCGGGTGGATATGAGGAGCAGTGCTTTGTGATGGGAAGCTCTGCTTTATTACAGCTTTCTGTTAATTGCTTTCTCTGCTAAGCTGCATTTCTATCCCTGCCGCATATTTTGTTTCTGGCTAGTGCCAAACACCAAAGCAGACGTTCATCAGTTTGGCCCTTCCACTTTGCACTTGCGCCATAGCTTAAAAATACAGTAAGTCTGGTTTTAAGATTCCTAGTACCTGATATGAGGAAAGTATTCTCCTGGGATAAATTCACCGAGATGTGTTCGGAATATCTTAGGTAGATTAAATTCGTGCTGACTGACTTTATTCTGGTTCAGGTTTTCTCTACGGTACTGGTGTGCTTTTATGCTAGGTCCGATATCGTCTGTTGCCCTGCCGCTGGCAGGAAGCCACGTAAAGCTGGCATAAGCTCCCCTTCGAGGGTTCTGGTGAATTTTAGAAAAATGTGATCACACCTGATCGGATCAAATTGTGCTATTGGGTGAGCTGGTAGTGCATGACCTGGTGTTAGTACTCGTGTTAAGTGTAACTTTGAATAACCTGGAGATGAACCCGGTATGTTCAGACTGCTACTGTTTTTTCTCCTGAAAACATGTCCACAAGCATATTTTTCATGAGAAGAGTCTTGCATAGGATGAAATAGTAGCACTGTTACGTTTTCTGAGCTAAAAAAATAGCATTATCTATGGATAAGTAATATAACCCTAACAATTATTAAGTACTTTAAACTCACGTTGTGCAGTTTATCGGCCTTTTTCTCTGCAGAGTGTAACGTAGGCATCTTTTTTTTTTTTTTCTTAAAAGTTTTATCTCTAAATTATGTCAATCTGAAACTCAGTTTGAGGCATCGGAACAGAGCTAACGTGGCAGGAGGGGCGATCTCTGGCACAACCAATTGGTTTGAACTAGAACCTTTGGGAGAAATCACGGGCTGGCTTCCTTTCAGCCCTCCCCTCTCTGTGCTGCTGCCCAGAGACAGGTTTTAAGACCTTTATCCTGAATGAAGCCTGGGAATACATACAGAAAGAAAGGATTGTAGCTGACAAAGGATAATTAAAAGGCTGTAAAAGGCGGATGAGCTTTTTCAAACGACTAGTCTTGAAAAGCCTCTTGCTGTGACTGTCCCTTCTTTGCACTGATTTACTCCAGTTTGCCAACGTGTGGTTGCTGTCTTCGTTTACACGGATGCTGTCTTTGTGCCATCGCTGTGCTCATTCAAAGCATTCTCAAAACTCCTGGGGGAGCGCAGACGGCCTCAAAGAGTGTTTGGAGGTTAGAGAGTGGTGATTGTTGGTTCATTTTTAAACTTCGTGTAAGTCTGCAAGGAAGTGCATCTTCCAAACTCTTTTTAGAGAATTTTAAACATATTTTTCTACTAAAAGTATTTTTGCATCTATTCTTGCTTTTTCAAGTTGGTTCTGAGTTTAATTCAAGCAGAATGCTTTCATCTAAAAATAGTTTGCCTACATTTTTTCTCCATTAGACCAAAAGAGGCTGTGGTGCTGTTCTCCCACCTCATCATACTGTTCTTCCTCAGAGGGCAGCAGCAATGCCAAGCTGTAAAGATCCATTCCAGTGCTTGTATCTGGCCTCTTAGAAAAGTCACACATAGTTTTGCTGGCAGTGTAAAAACAGACTCCGGGTCTGTGATGTGGTTAAACCTATTGACAAGTTGCTGAGCTGTCTAGTGATGGTGTTCTCAGTTACTCTGTTGTGCTCATTCAAACTGCTATAAATGCCATTGCTGGTGCAGTGCAGTTTCATGGAAATGCTTGATGATGTTCTGTAAAGGCAAGCAATGAAAGATAGGACATCTGGTGAAAGACTGGGGGGCACATACCCGAAGGAAGGAGAGCAACCACTAGGAACCAAAGATATTGATGTTTGCAGCAAACTGCCATTTCCCAGGAGCGTTGTGAGTGGTTGCCCAGAGATTAGAAGACCAGGAAATCCGTATAGCAGACAGAAAAATGCATGGAGTTTGATCTGGCACTTAGAGCACAAAGCAAGCAGGACAGGAGCCAGGTTTGGAAGAATAGCCAACAGAGACCAGCTACCTTAAAGTGGGAGGCTGAATAGTAAATAACAACTGCTAGGTTTGTGTTATAATGGAGCAAACAAGAAGTCAAGTCCACTGATCAGTCTATAGCTCGTGTTTAGTCTGGCCTCATTTTGTTAGGTACCTTGCTGCCTTGGAAGGTGGTAGGTGACAGATTATACGCAGGCAGAACCTGACACCAGCTAACTTCTGAGAGCTCCCCTCACAGCATAAATGCTGGTAGCCTATGTGCAGTTATGATAAAGACTCCCTAACCAATCTGAGGACCATTTACTGTCTATCTCAGATGCTTGTTGATGTGATGACAGCGTAGATATTGCTGAGAAAGTTCTGCTTTTCTGTGAAGCCGTGCTCAGAGAAGTTATGCTTTTGGAAAACGCTCCCGTTCCCTCGCAATTCAAATTTGTCATAGGCTTACATGAGAATTCAGCCCATGGCTGTTGCGTTTGGGGAGCTGGGGTCTTTGGATACTGGGCGGGGGGAGTGTTTCTTTTATTCTGTTATAACCAAGTTTTCAAATTATTCTGCAATTGCTATCGCTAATGTCTCGAGAAAATATTCAATTCATTGGATGGACTAACTTCCGTGCTGCTCTACAGGGTCTGGCTGCCAAAGTTGTAACAGGTCTTAATTTCAGTTTATGTGAACTTGGAGTCATCTGTAAAAGGTATCAGTAACTTAATGATTTCAGACCTTGAGACGTGAAAGCTGAGGTCGTGTGGAGAGTAATGACAGTACAGAAGTGCCTAAACATCTTTGGGTCTTGCCAGACCATTTGGTGTTTCATTGCCTAAGAGGCAGCAGCGAAGATGTTTACCAAATCTGAGTGTAAATTGGCATTTAAATGACTGAGGAGGCAAATGATACCACCAACAGCGGCAAAGGAATATCCTGGATGGTGCTGAGACGGGGGAGGAAAAACTTGCACTAGCCATCGCTGCGTCTGATCCGTGGCTGTGTTTCACATGGCTCCGGTCTGTAGAATTAAGCAATCATAACTGTGGTCTTGCTAAACATGTTAATGCAGTTGCTTGGCTTTGTTATGACTTGCTCTTTTTTTGTCACAGCATTGCAAAGCGCCTCACCCTAATTTAAACCATATGGACTGGGATCATGTCATACTTGGAAAGAAACCAATCAAACAAGACATAAGAGGGTGGGCAGGCCTCACTTGTTTTAACAAACTTAAAGAAAACATTTCGAAGGGGATATTCCAGAAAAACACGCTTAGCAAAAGGCCTTGGAACCAATGTTTCAGCTCATGGATTGTACTGCTGCTCAGTTATTATTGTAGATCTCATAGGTTTGACCAACTTAGACAAAGTTCAGAATGACAGTGAACTTGATATTCTTTTGTTGTA
>VYZW01021937.1:33997-45831 GCA_013401315.1 Balaeniceps rex
CAGCGATTGCTAAAAAAGTTCTTCAAAGCCGCCTTCTCGACTTTGTACTTGAAAGCAGCCTCACCCTAGGCCACCTCTCTGGCTGCCAGCCTGCCCATTCCCATCCTGCCTGGTTGGTTTTACTGCGGATCAATGGAAGTTAGAGGTAATGGAAATTACCTGTACGACACAGCCGTGGAGGTTTTAACCCCATCTGCACTCTCCTCCTCTGTCTGTCGGTCTCTCTCATAAAAGGTAACATGAAAATCTTATAAAAAAAGGTAGAAAAGACAACGTTACAAAAATGTTCCATCTGCTACAGCTCTAAGTGGAATGGCGATACTATGCCAGCAAAGGGAGAAGGGGGTTTGAATAGTTTGAATATTTTGTCATCCCGGGCAACGGTTAGCCTTTAAGTCNAGTCAAGAGATGAAGTTTCATTTTTTGATCTTTTGGCATTATCTTCGATGACAGTTGCGGTCTATCCCTTCATCCTCTTTTGTACTTTGGAGCTGATTTGACAGGCATATTTTTTTCCTGGTGCAATCTTAAAAGAAAATATTTCTTTTATGCAGGCTGACAGGCTGTGGGCAGTGTCAACAATTACCTTTGTGGTGGTCTTTTGAGTGGTGAGAAATTGCTGAAAATGGGATGGAACAGACAACTACAGAAAAGCCATCACTGCCATTTAGCTTTTGAACTTTACCTCTTGACACAAGCACAAGGCAATGTACTGTAGCTCATTCCAAGAGCTATAACTAAAAATCCACTTCTGGGCCCTTTTGATCTCTGGAAAGGTTCGGGTCCAGACTGTGCGGGTAGCTCGCCCTTCATCATAGGCTAAATCGAAGCTTGAAGTAAGATGTCCTGTTTGAATCTGGACTCGAACTTAGTCACTGGAGCGCCTCTCTTTGTATGTGTCCTCGACATAGCCTCCTTCAAACTGCAAAATCCTACTAAGCCGTAATATGTGTGTGGATCTTCCCCTTCTGGATTAGCTGTGGAGCAGAAATGCTCACATGTTTCAGTGTTATTGTTGACTGGCGCTATGAAGTTCCTCGGTCCACCTGGCAGCCTCTCAGTCTTTGACTTTTGAGTTTGATTTTCACAGTGTATTTTGGATAAAGCAGAAAGAAGTGAAGGAATGTTCAGAGATGTTGAAGCTCTGTGTCATTTGCTGAGGTGCTTGTATGCCTGATTAATTATTGCCTAATTATAAACCCTCGGGATCTTACTTTCACCAGTGAGAAGAAAATGTTGCACAGACTGCCAAGAAATATCAGATTTTCCATCCCAGCTGTTTTCTGATTAAATGGCTACACCATGAGTTTAAAAGAGCTGTTCAGCTGCACTTTGGGATGTTTTGCCTTTTGTTTATCCCCCTAACGCCATGCTGAACAGAACCTCTACTTCTCTTTTCTCTCTCAACAGAGGATTTTTTGGTATCTAGCAGCAGTGGATAGGCACAGCTGAAATGACACGCTTGGTTTTCCCTTTTTGCATCTCAGGATGTTGCTGTGTCCACTCCAGGGGAAGGGGACAGAAATACAGTAATGCTCACACTATGTAGCTAGGCAAAGGAGCAGTGGAATTCTTTCTGTTTCTTTTTCCTTTTTTTCCCCCATTTAAAGATAAAACATCCACTGTTCAGAAAACTTTGGAAATGGTTTAGATGGCTAAACTAGACAGTAGTTCTCCTGTTCTTAATTTCACAGGTCTTTTCAAAAGCAAAGAAACTCAGTCCTTAGCATCATAGTTCACAAACATCCTAAAGTCTTCTTTGATGCAGTTGTGGTTTATGGAGCACCGTTTTGGAGCCACAAGTAAGAGACTAGCAGAATTGCCATTAGCTGCATGAAAAATAGACACCTGTTTTGGTTTTGGTCTCTGGAGACCTGCTACATGTGACTGGGACTGCGGGGATGAGGTGTAATGGTGAGTTTTGGTCCTAGTGCTCTTTTTGAGACCATATTCAAGAGTGAAAAGAAGATGCAGTTTGGAGAAGGGGCAGTTTGGACTAGCTGGGCAGCTCCTCTGGGCTGCTGGAGGTGGAGGATGACTTCCAGGCAGCTGCCTGGCTTAATGCTGCTTCTGAATCTGGCAGGTGTTGAAATCAATGTTGGTGTATCATGGGTGAGCTAACTGGCTCCTAGATCTCGATCAGAGGCAGGTGCCTTAGCTGAAGATGATAGAAGAGGAGGAAGGGGGACAGCAGGGGTGCAGCCCACTGAGGCGTTAACCACTTAAACAGAGAGTGGATGAATATGGCCGCTTGTGAGCAACAAGCAAAACGTTTAGTACTTGTGCGGACTTGAATCTTAGAAGTTGATTTGCAGTTCTTGATTTGACTGTGATATGTTAGGAAGAACTGACAGAGCATTTGAAGATGGAGAGAAGAAAAGGGTTATTGTGAAGAGATTTTATGATAGATAGGAAAATAAGAAAGTAAACCTTAAGAGACTAGAGCTCAAAACCTCAGAATTGTATTCATTCTATTTGAATTTGAATTCCATGAGCAACATGTTTAAGGAAGACAGTGACTGATGGAGAACTTGCAGTTCCCTAACAAAGCCAGAATCAAAGGCAGAAAGGATGGTAGTAAGACATTGATTTGTGCAAATCAAGTGATCCTCAGCCTATCGCAAGAAAGGACCATGTCAAACTGGGGATTTATCAACAGGAGAGTCATCTAATACACATGCAAGATATTTTACTGCTGTATTTGACATTGGTCTTTGACAGAGTACTGTCTCCAAATTTGAGAGATCTATCACAAGAAATAGGGACCAGCTAGAGTCCTGAGAAGAATACAGATTAGAAATCTGGAAGTCAGTGACTTACGAGGAACTACTGAAGTATTGTGGGATGTCTAGTCTAGAGAAGTGATGACTGAGGGGAGGCAATACCGGCGTAAGTGTTTATAGGAGGAAGGCAGTGAATGTGCTGCTCTAAGCAAGCAAACAGAACAAGAAACAACAGGTAAGAGAATTCCAGATTTAGAAATTTTTAAGACTTTCTAAAATGCTGATAGTTATTCACTGGAATAGATTAGTTAAGGAGAATCTCTGTCACTGTAGATTGCAAAATACAGTTGGGATAAACACCTATCAAAAATCGTGTAGATAGAGTTGTTCGAGCTTCACATCTGGGTGCTAGCTCCATTTTATGTAGACTATATGCTAAGTCTGTGCAGAAATGAAATGTCAAATTTCCCTTGAAAGGCAACATGAAGAAAGCTTTCATTTTCAACCAGCTCTGCTTTACAGGCAACTTAATAGTTCAGAACACAGAGGTTCCCACAAGAGAAAAATTCCGTTCACTTTGTCTTGGGACAGGAAACAAAGACTATGATCAGGTCTGTGCTGCATCCTTCAGGAAGTATTGGCCCATGTCACTAATCTATGTACCTTAAACTATGCCGTAGGAGTGGGTATCTTAAGGATAGCAGAAACAACCAAACATCTGAATTAGTAAGCAAAATAAAATTGTTTCTAGCAAATGTCTGTATACTCTCTGACTATAGCTAGAGGGGAATTTTGACCTTTGCAGACTTGCACAGGCTATGATGAATACACGTGTGCCAAGTGGCATTTCAAGCCCCTGAAATTTCTTGTTTGGAGGATTTAATGCGGAGCTGTGTTTGAGTTCAGTTCACTCCACTGTCAAAGCATCATCAACAGCCTGGGTCTTCTGGGAGGAAAACCAAAACATCACATCAACCAGCTAGTCTGGCAGGTTGTTCTCTCCAAAGTCAATAAATCCCAGCAGAAATGCTTCAATCATTGACCTCTCCTCCCTGACATTTGTGCAGGTGTAACAGGCTCCCTAGTATCAAAGTCAGCAAAATTACCAAAGCCTCATGTTTCTATGGCTTTTTTTTTCTTTTAGTCAAGAACTTTTCCTGATGTTTTTCCTTTTCACAGACATCACGGCTATGAAGGGCAGAAGCTATCAAGATGACTAAACCAATTTCATATGGTGCTCTGAATGTAGTACTCACTAGCATAACTACTGCTTCATATTTCTTAGCAGGCTAAGTTTTCTCCCGGAATTACTCTCTTCTTTAGGTAGAGAACCTCTATGAGAAAACTGTTCAAATATTACACATCCCAAAGGCTGTTGACTGAGTTGGCAAAATATACTGTTGGTTCGGGATCATCGGCAGTATTTGATATATGGTTTAACAGTGAAGCATTCTAAAAGGTATTTCTCCAGCAGTATTTCCTTGAAAGAAAAAGTCCTCTGTTAAAGCAGACGCCTTCATTATGTCACTTTTACTACGTTGCATTGGTAGCCTTACTATATCTGTCTCCTAGGTTCATGTTAGGTCTCCCTTTGCCACTGCTTTTTGGACCTGAGCTCTTCTGAAAATGATCTACTCTTTCACGTGCTGGCATTTGGTGTTAATCTGAATTTATATCCCCCTCCTTTTTTTTTTTTTTTGTTAAAATCTTGACTTATCATTGAGCTCTGTTATCTTGCATTTGATGGAAAAAAAGTGTTAATGATCATAGCTGCTGTTAACATCACAAAGACAATGGAGCTGGCTAACATCATGATCTGGTTTATAAGCTATATCTAAAGTGACGTAGTTACTTGAACCAGGACAGAAAATGCCTTTTTCTCTTCTTTTCACCACGTATCTCTGTCACAGGAGGAGAGTTTACTATGAATATATGGAAGCTGGAGTTTTTATAATTTGCCTTTTTTCTATAATGCATAGAATATTTTCAGTAGCAAGTAGAATGTGCAGCTTAAGCAGGTTGCTGTTCTTTTCTGAAGGAAAATTATGTTGGGTTTGATGTGGTTCTCAGTCAAGTTTATGGAGGTAAAAGTGGATTGAAAATGCTTTAGTAACTTTTCTTTAGGAAACAAATAGTCCAAAAGAAAAGGTGGGGAGAAAAATGCACTAAAGAAAAAAAAGCCACATGGAAAAATTGGAAAAATAAGTATTTTTCTCCTACTAAAAATAAATTAAACTAATTTTAGTATTAGGTAGCATGTGATTCTTAATTTTGTAGTTACGTCTGTAGTTTATGTTTACAGCTGAGTTATAAACTTTGAAATAAAGGAATGTTTCTGGAAGAATAACTGTGCTAGATTTAAAAATACCAGTGTAAACGTTAGTGCAACTACTTTTTCATCAGGGAGTGGTAACAGTGATTTGATATTTCTTCCAAAGAATGATGCCAAGCTCCTGTCTCTCCCAACCTGCACCATAATATCTGAAATATATAGCCTTTTTTTTATGCTTATCTTCCTAGAAGCAAGCTTTTGACTTCTTTACCTTCTTTTAGAAGAAGGACCAAACCACTACGTTATGCCCTGACTCCCTTTCCCTAGACTCTATTTTACTTTGTGGCATTTGATAATTGCTGTTCCCCTCTGTCCATGACGGCACAGACTGTGTCCAAGGCAGAGTGTCTATATGTTAGACTGCTGGACTGAGAGTCAGGAATTTTTAGTCCTGTTCCCAACTTTGTCATGGGTCTGGGAGATAAGTTACTCCAACAGGAACAGTGACCTTCTCTCACAACTGATTTGAGCTCCATAAGGTCATGAGATCCAGCAAAGAGCTAGATAGGACTTTTCCTACAACTTTAGTCTTCAGGAGGAAAACATTTCTTTTGTATGTTTTATGCCATGTCAGTTGTGTTTCATTCCAGGAGTTCATTTTGTACCAGCCTCCAACTTTGTGATGTTGCTTTAAAAAAGTAGAAGCTACTGGCATGTTGGGGACGAGCTTAACGTTGGTTATAATGGGGCTGATGGGTTTGTTCGTGATATCATTATTGCTGGGTCCCATGGAGGAGGTGAGAGAAAGCAAATCAGGCTGCTACATCCACAAGAGTGTATGAGACTGCAGCTTTTCTCCTTTTCACCTGAAAGGTGAGAGTTTTGTATTTATTTCTAATTTTTTTCCCTACTCCCTGAAACGTGTCCTGAGCCAAAGTTAGTTATTTTGGTTTAGTGGAAAGGAGGAGCTTTTAGATCCAAAATTTTTGCTGATATTCAGTAAAGAAAACATGCCAATTCCCAGTCTGTTCCGTGCACTGCCACTTTTAGTCACTTTGCCAAGCACCTTCTTTCTTATATTAAAATCTGGTAAGCTCTTCAAGCAAAAATACTCTATCTATACTTCAAAATGAGCCTTTGCTCATATGCGTTTGCCTGGAAACTGTTAGCAGGGGAGTTGGGCGTTCGCCATGGGAGGGGAGAACAGCTTCCTACCTGTGCTTGGCAGCCTCTGTGGCTGAGCACTGCCCAATACAGGGAACAGCGACGGCAGTGCCTCCTCTTCTGTAAGACACGTTTGTATGTGTTAAGCCATTTCTTTACAGCTATTTTCCTCTCCTAGACAAACAGCAAACAATTAAATTATCCCTTTTCTGCCCTTTAACAAGTATAGAGGTTTTCAGTGTTGACTCTAATATTTGCTCTTAAGTACCTGTCCGTTCCCTACATCTTGTTCTGCATTTAGTCACTCTGTCAGTAGCTTTTACAGTAGCATCAGAACTAATGGAACATATTTGGATTTACCAGCATAGGGGATCGTTATCCCTGGGTGGAGACCAAATATGGATAAATGAAATGCTTAATCTCAAAATTAAGGCAAAGGAAAATGAATCCCTAAAATGAGCACTGGCATAGCTAGTTGTTGTTCTTTTGTTTGACCGGTGTGTTTACTACAGACTGCAACTAAAATGATTTTGTTACAACACCTTCACTTTTCTTTTCTTTCTTTTTGGGGTTTTTTTGGTAATATTTCAGTGAAATATTTTCTTCTTAAAAAAAACACATTATTTTGGTGTTAGAGGATTTTAAATTGACCTGCTCCCCAAATGTATGAGCCATAGGCTCGTGATTTCTTCCCCAATAATCTGATCCTGCAAACAGAGCTCACATGGAGCAAGCCCTTAGTCACAGAACAGTCTGTTTTGACAGTCCTAAATGATCCGTACAAGTCACCCTTGCTGTATAGGAATTAAGTAATGTCTCCATGTCAACACTTTGTAAAAGAACATGCTGAAGTTAATTTGCACCCCGGGTCAGAGCCCAAATTCTTTCAAAAGAGTGACACTGAGCATAACTTTTGGGATTTCTGTAGACCTTGGCTAAGATCTATATTAAGATCTTGGCAGCGCAATGCATGTGAGTGTCCTATAGAAGACCAATGAGAAGCCATAGCAGCTCGCTGTTCACAGACTTTGTTTTTTGACTTTTGACTGGTCACAGAAATTGTCCAAGTTCATCTTACTGCTGTACACATCAGCAAGCTAAGATTTACTGAATTACCAGCGGTAATTGCTATCACTTGTTTCTGATACTTTGCATCTGGAAAAAAAAAATCCTTACCTGGAACTTCATTCTTTTCAGTGTGCTACATATGACAAAGGAGATCCACATTTATTCCCACACTTCTCTGGTTTTGCTGTCAAACTCATGAAGCCAGAGACTTCATGTAATGAATCGAATGACAATTCTCCACAGAGAGTAAAAATCAATGACAAACATCACTGCTGTAACCTTTGTTTAATTTTCCTGCCATTTACCCCTTTAGAAAGATGCTTAGAACTAAGATGCAAGCGATTATGAGCTTGGAGGGAGAAGATAATTGTGCAGAGTCAGCTCTCGCTTTTTTATATGAATCATCCTTCATTGCCTGCATTCAACAAAGGACAATTCAGTTTGTATGGAAACACTGAGGAGATTTCAAAGGGAGAATAGTGTTAGCTATACACACCTCCTTCTTGCTGAAGCACTTCTTGACGGAGCCGTGATGGGCCAATATCTGCAGTCGCCAATTCCAGCTGCAGGTTATTTCAAATTTATCTAGGCAAAACATAAAAACTCTGAATTATTACTGTTACTCACCACAGGCAGAATCCTGGGTTGCTAAGAACAGATCCACTCGTATATCTAACGTGACCTTATCTAAAACTGAACAGATGGAGAAACAGTCAAATCAAGTGCTTTTTTTTCAAGTCTACCTTCAGGATAAAAGATGCTTATAAGTAAAAATAGTTGGAAGAAAAAGGGTATTATCTGCTAGATTTATAGCATGGTTTTGGATAGGTTTCTGTTCTGCTTAAGTGCATTGTATAAGGCAGGTGCATTAGTGGCCTTCTCAATATTCCTTTCATTCATTAAAGTTTCAGATTCTGGACACTAATCTTCTGGCTTCCATTCACCAACTTATTTCATTTGTGACCAAGTGTAACCTGGGTTTCTTTGGGTAAAAAGAGAGGGTTAAATACCAAAGGTCCAAGCACCTGATGTTTGTTCTTCACCTGTTGTGCATGCCAGTATGTGACTTCAGAACTCTTAGTGCTGAGGATGGACTTGTAATGAAGGTTTGGTTTCCAGCCACATGTTTCGCAAACATATGGAGAAGAGAAATTTAAAATCATTTTAACATTAGCCTGTCCAGAAAATTCCCTAATACATAGGGGGGACAGTCATTTTAAATTTTAATGTATGAAATGATGGAAGGAAAATTAGACTAGACTGAAGCTTGGAATTGCAGTGGTACCCTGTAAAGAGCTGGACGCAGATGTGGAACGTGTCCCACTGTTAAGTTAAATAGACTTCAAATTGACAATTAAGTGATTAGACTTGACAGGCAATGCCTATCTCTGTGAACAGAGCACACTTCAGTGAGTGTTACGCATAATTCTGTATTTAGAATGAGGAATGATACTGTCTTATCTGTTACGTGTATTTCCATCCAAAATGCTGTTTGTGAAGTATGAAAATAAGGCGGAGAATCAGTTACTGCAGCCAGTACTGTCATCACTGCATGTAGGCTTCATAGTAAGGCACAGCTAAACATCGCCCAACTAAAAATGTTACCAATTAGTCAAAAAACTTTAAACTTTTCTAGTATTTTACATCCGTTTCATTGTGCCCAATTTTTTGGTGTGTTGGTTATTTTGTTTGGTTGTTTAGTTGGTTTGGGGGGTTTTATGCTGGTTGGGGGTTTTCTTTGTACCCGTGAGAAGATATCACAAGACAATAGCAAGTGAAACTGCAGCAAACATGCTCTTTCATTTCTTCAGATACGTTAGAGCAAACCTGTGAAAGAAATCCTTTGATTGCCGTAGCGTTTTGCAGTCGAGATGTTTCCACAAAGATTATTTGTGGTAGGTAAATCTCTAGCAAACAACATTACCAAGTTTCTTGATTGGTGCTGGTAACCAGTAGTACCAACAGGACTGTTAAGAACACCTGCATGGCTATGTCATTTGGTGAATATTCTTTACAATTTGTATAGGATCTGGATTGCCCAAAAGCCCTAAAAGGACGTTATCTGCTGTTAGCTATGTTCTACAGATGAGAAAACTGAGAGAAGGGACTTCAGCCACAGTGGATAGACACTGAAATCCTGTTGTAGTCAGCTACTCCCCTTCAGTAATTTGAAGCTTAAAGGACCCTCAGCTCTGTCTCCAAATAACCGTGATTTTTAGGAAAGTATAATTTGAAGCTATCCACATACAGAAGGACAGTTGCTACAAGACAGAAAGCAAAAAGGAGCTTTAAGATCTTCCGTCTTTATATTTTATATCTTCTCCAGTCTCCTTTTGAGAACTTGTAGCTCTAGGATCCCACAAAGTAGGGTGCTGAAATGGCATTGAGAGATGGCATTGCATGTTGAACATGACTGAGATGATAAAAGCACACCCTACAAGTAACACAAGGGTGAAAACTCATCCAGCCGTGAGTAATCGGGTGTATTTACAGCAAAAGCATGCACGTGCACCAAGATTGCACATCTTAAAGAATTCCAGTTGCAGGTATATGACTTTCATTTAGAATAACATTTCAGAAAGTACAAGGAGTCATAACCCCTTGTGTCTGTCTGTTATTGACCATTGCCATTAAGTGTCTTTATCATCGTTCCCCAGTTCTTACGGACTGGAACACATAATATCTATCTGTCTCATGCTCTCCTCTTTCTGCTCAGTGACACAGGCATTCTTCTCATGATTTGCACAGCTGGAGAAAAAAGAAGAAAAGTACAGGTAGTGGACAGTCTTTTGTATACTACAAAACTATTTTCATCTGTGCCCTCTCTTCTTTTTTTCCTAAAGAGATCCACCTTGTTTATTTTTTTCTTGGATCATCTTTTGGCTGTTCTCTGAGTTCTCTTCTCTTTGAGATTTATCTGTCTTTGAGTACAGGGACTAAAACTGGACTCCGTCTCCCAGCTGAAGATTCACCAGTGCAAAATAGAGCAGAATAATGTCGCACACACACGACACTGCCAAAGCCAATCGCACTTTAGGGTGCGTTGTTTGCAATCATGCCTTGGAATCATGATGATTTTATGATCACTAGCACACTTTGCAGGTATACACATGAATTTATTCCCTCCTACAGGCATCACTGCGAACTTACCTTTGTTGAATCTCACGCATTGATTTTGGATCATCGTTCCAACATGTTGGTGTTGAATTTGCCTTCTGTCTTCTGTAGTATTTGCAACCTTGGTGCTGCCTGTTGCAGAAACACAAAGTGGGTTTCCCAAGGCCATCTGGTTTAGCCCAATCCATGACACAGAAGCTCATCAGGACCTTTGTCCTTTCAGAAATTCTGTTTGGTGCTTTCCTTGCTCTGTACTTAAAATTTGTCATGAGCATAAAGTTATGCCACTGTGGGATGGGAGTAGATTTAAAAAAAAAAAAAAAGTATTGGAAACTATGCATGACAAAAGGGAGTACGGGACAACCCTCCTGCCATCTGCGAGGTGGGGTGTTTGACCCTAAAAAGAAACAACGCAAATGCTACTGCTTGCTAGGACATGTAGGTGGGCTGTTGTACTTTTCTTTTATGAACCTACGTAGAGCTTTAATTACTAGGGGAAAGGGCAGGCTTTGTTATGAGAAGCAATCACAGAGGCTCACTTTTTCCAAAAGGTACATTGTACTTGCTCTCAGATTGTTACACTGTGTGGTGATGAATAACACTTGGAAGCAGATGTCAAAGGCATCAGTGCTCAGTGGAAATAGTACATTTTTTCCATTTTATGTCTAGTTTAGACTATATTAAAGAGGAGGGAAAAAATTTAAAAGCTGAAAACATGTTGAAACACGTTACGGTTGTGACAGAATTGACGACAGCCAGGAAATTCCAAGTTAGGGTCCTCACTCCATCCTTTCTGGGCACTCAGACTAAGAATTCAACATCCAAGCCCTTGGGTTAGTATTGGTCACAAAAGTTTTATCCTTGTTATTTGTTATTATGTGTGTGCCTGTTTGATGCTGGCTGCTTTCCTCTTTTCTTTTGATCTTTCATAAAAATTTATAAAGTCCATGTTCTGCATCACGTGCCTTCATACCAGCTCAAAGCTGTTAGGTAACTATGAACTTTTAGAAAATTAATCTAAAATAGTCTGCATCCCAGAAAGGTCATAGGAGATTTGTTCTACAGACAAGAATGAATACAAATATGAACTTCTATCACTGTTTATAAAAGCATGTGATATTCACATAAACTTCACATTGCAGTATTTTCTTTACATGTGTTAGTAATAAAAACATTCTGTATTATTAAAATCTGAATATTTAAATCATGTAACGTTATTTTCTCTTGAACATAATACCAAATTATATTTTGCTCAAATGTTAACAACAAAACCTGATCTGACTGGGTTCGCTTTGATCCTCCTATAGGAGATGCCTGAATGGCACAGGACAGTGCCATGTATCAGGGAGGCGCAAACCAGACTACGTATTAATAAATACAATATAACCATGCCAACCTGGATGCCTACGCTCTGTTTACCCTGCTTCTCTGATGTGGCTAGATTGTGCGTTTCTCCCATTTGTTAGTTTTGGGAAGGTGATACGTTCCAG
>VYZW01021937.1:48079-72902 GCA_013401315.1 Balaeniceps rex
TTCCATTTGTTAGTTTTGGGAAGGTGATACGTTCCAGTGATTTATAGATCATACAGACTATAGTCAAAAGCGGGCTGCTGCGGTTGTGTAGAACAGTTATGGATGACAGGGATTAATCCCTGTTGAACTAGAAGAATCCTGATCTTACAATTTCCACTGATTCATCACAGTCTGTCTTCACTTATTCCAACAGTTGGTAACCAGAGCATCTAAATTTGCTCCTTAAATCCTAGTCTGTGTTTGTGTACCTTTTACCCACTAGACTTGAAAGCATTCTTGTCTCTAGACTGAAATGTTCGTCGTCTTACATTTCTCTTCTTCTTTTGGGTACTTACAAAGTTAGCACGGAATCCTCTGCTTAATAGCTTAAACCAATGTAGCTCCTAGACACCTTCACCCAGAACATATTTAGTTATTAATCCTGAACCAAACTGAATAAGATCAAGTCGGAATTTGTCGATACCAAATCTGTAACAGTGCTGGGGTAGTGGCTGCACCGGTACCATACCCAGAGATGATGTAACCACACTTCCCATATTGGATTTTCTGCATTTGGTTGTGGTGTTGCGTTTGGGAGTTCTTGTTTAACTGCTTATCTGCTGTGATCCCTGAAAAGGATTTGGAGTCGCTGTTGAGCAGAGGAAAGCCCCCGCAGTAAGGCTGTAGGCTAAACATACGGCGTTCTATTGGGCTACGCTGAAGCTGGTATTGCTGGCCAGCTTACCACGCGATGCAGGTCACTCTTTATCAGTGGCCAAGCTCTTCCTACTTTCTGCTCCCACAATGTTTCTTACAATCATCCTTGGTCAATATTGATTTTATGTTTCTTCCCAGTCACCAATAAAATATTTTAACGTAGTCTGAAAATCACTTTGTGATTATCAGTAGGCGAGTATATTTCTGACTCCCTATTTAAATGCAGAGAACTGTTATTTAGTTAATTTTACATCCTCTTAATACCTACCATGTTGATTTTTTGTCTTTCTGGCTTCTCAATGAACAGCTCTTGCTGAAGTTCAGCCAGAACAGTTTTCTGTAAACCTATATTGATTTGGATTAAGTATAAATGCTCTTTAATTGAGTTGCATGGGTTGAATCACTGCGCTTGCTGTTATCACTATACTTTCTTGCCTAGGAAGTGAGGCTGACCAGGCTGTATTTGGCCAGGCTGTGTCCAACTTACCCTTTTTAGAAAACTGGCACACCATCAGCTTTCTTTTAGTCCTCTGGAAATTCCACTGTCTTTCAAGAATTCCAAGTATTCCAAGACTTATGATGTCGTGCGATCTTGAATCCAAACTCCCCACCACATTTCCCTTCACAAAAATAACTATGAACTTTCTAAATTCAATTTATTTCTTTAAAGCATTTCCAATGGTATAATGTTTTGTAGAATGTCTTTTATTGCAAAACCTAAATTTCAAGCCGAAAAGCTAGTTGGCTTTATCTTTAAAAACATGTTTTTTAAAAGATTCTCATTGTTCTACCCAAGCTATTCCAGTCTGTGGTATAAATAATTGTTATAGTGTCTATTATGCTTAAACATACTGTGTGAAAAAAGTAAAATTCCAGCTGAACATGTGCAGATAATTAATTTTAGGGCAAGTTGTATCTCAAGTATACCAGGGTTTGAATCTGATTGAATTTTCTGTTTGAAGTAAATTCTTTATTTATCTAAACACAAAGCACTAATGCGTAGTTGTTGAAGGAAGCTGATCAAAAACACACTGCAGAAGAGGCTAGTTTTAAAAAACAGAGAGGTTGAACACCTGTGGGGTGTTTAAGTAACAGAAAGCTACAAGTTACCAACTCCAAAGTGCCTAAAGAAAATGGAAGATCATAAAGGACGAGTGTCAGAAGAGTCCTGGGATCACTTGGAGTTATTTGTTAGACTGAGAGCAAGGTTACGACCGTTCTGAGATTCGAAGGTTAAGAGGAGGAGGTTACAGATGGCACGGAAAGAACAGGGTCGCTGTGTGAGGACGTCCTAGTGCTGCAGTCTTGTGGTGCCAGGCATAGGGAAGGATGATCATAGCTACGGTGTTTTTTGAAGGCACGTTCTAAAGTTCAAAACTATCTTGTCTGGAGCTGATCCTCTTCTATCGCCCTCTTGATGTGAATGGAAAATATTTTAGCGCTTGAGAAGGTCCTGCAAAGGTCTTTCAGCAGCAGTAGCTGCAAACAGGACATGGTCGGTCATTTGTCCGAGCAAGCTGAAGGATCTAGATGCATTTCAGCCACACAACTCTGTTGTCTTGTGCTTGATAAAACTGTTTATTCTCAAAAAAAAAGTATTTTAACAACATAGCAGAGGCCAGATGCTTATTCCTAGTAACACTGGTTCATGATATAAGCTTTTAGTTATTTTCCAACGTTTGATGCCTTCAGTGGTTTGGTTTTTCTAAAATGCCAATATAAATTGTCACACATTAAACTAATGCCGCTTATTGTCTATTTAAAACTGAAACTGCCGCGGTGGCCTATGTACATGGCTTACATGTTTAAAGCATTTTAAAACCAGTAACCTATTAAATACAGAACAGTTCCATAGCATGAGTACCACTTTCTCTGTTTTACAGCTGAGGGAAGCTGATGAATAAAGCACGCCAGTGGCAGAGCTGCTAGGAAAACTGGAGCGTAGAACATCAGGGTACCTTCAAGTACCCTGTTCTTGCCTCAGCTCACATGGCTTCTATTATTTCTAGCATTTCACTTTTTTATCAGTGGCTTTAATATTAAAAGACCTTTTTTTTGTGAACTTCTGTTTAGTAAATATGCTTTCTGCCTTCAATCTTTTACATGCAACCCAGAGCTCACAGGATTATGGCCAATTTATAAACCCCTGTGAAAATAGGCAAAACAACCACCAACAAGCAAAACGACAGCCACGTTCAGTCTTCCTTGCCCCAGTTTTGTTGTCCGGGAACACAGGGACTGATCTGACCTTAATGGAATAGTTGGGAATGCTGCCTTGTGGGGAGCACAACTACGCTCCAGTATCCTTGACAGTTCGTGCTGCTGGCTATGTGTGGCATTTGCGGGTGAGAACGAGTTTTTGATGCTACCTTTTATTAAACTGGAACAAAAATTAGCTTGAGACTAACAGAAACCGCTTCCCATCCAATTATCTGAGTGGGCAGTGAAACGCGATATTTGGGGGGGGTGTTTGGGATGATGAGGGTGAATGTTTTGTTCCTCCAACCTATACGGCAGTCACCTGGTTTTGAGATTTGCTACCAGTTGTGAATTCAGCCCTAATTCACTAGGCAGCCACAGGAGCCAGCAAAACAACCGGTTGGCTCTAGCAGCGCTCACAGTACATTTTTTAGGTCAGGGGTCCTATCATTTTTCTTTTCCATAGAGTTTCAGACACACTTCTGAAGCTCAATAAATTATAAATAATAATAATAACAACCCAGATGGAAATTTATGATCTTGACTCATATCTGCTTTAGGTTTTGGGCTTCGTTAAAAATCTGCAAATTAAAACCTGTGTACTTGTGTGTCTGCAGAGCTCCCACTGGCGATCTCACTCTGAAATCCTGGCTGCCGCTGCAGCGTGTTCTGCAGGGTCACTTCCACCCTTTCTCCAGCCCTCCATACCCCAAACTGTGCAAGAGCAGAAGCGCGCTATTAAACCTCGGGAAAATTTATTACCTAAGTGGCTAGCGCAGTGCTTAGTGAGGATTTCAGCTAACACTCCTCAATGGTTTGGGTTTCAGTTTTGTTTGTAAATCTTTATTCTGCCAACATGCTTCTTATGCAGTCTGATATCAAGTGTTCTCACTTCTTAAAATGTCTTTGTAGATGCAGTATGAATTTATGGGCATTGAAAATACAGTAGCTCTTCAAATTGGAAGCTTTCAGTTTTGCCAGTTTACGATAGTTCATAGAGTAAGGTAATTAATGGACTGAATTAACAAGTCTTTGTTGTCATTATCTGTAGCTGGTTCCCAAAATGACTTTACTCCCTCCTAGAGCAGTAAGTCTTTCCATGTACTTCTGTAAACATCTGCAGTCCCACAGGAAAATATTCTGCACAATTACAGTGATGCATTTTTCCAGGAAATAAGTGCAAATTCTGTCAGTCAATCAATAAACAAACCTCTTTTTTTGTTTTTATCTTCGGTTCTTGTAAATGCTACAGTCAAAGCGCTGCCTCTATTGGAAACTTCTTTTACAAGCTCTGTAAGAGTTTGGGAAATCTGTCAAACATCCTGAGCAGCTGCTGAGCAGAGCCCTCGGATCCGTGTGTGCTTTGGCATCGGAGGGATGCACAGGAGCAAAGAGTGAGTGGAGGAACTGGGCTTTGAAGTCTGCTTGGTGATGTTATATTATTCTTGGCTCTTTGTGCTTTGGAAAATACACTGCATCAAGTTCTCATCATTGCTGTAGTGCACAGTTTTTCTTGAGGCTGTGGAAGGGTGGTTTTAGCATTACATTCGCCTATGAAACACCTCAGTCATTTTGCTGCCGAGATTATGTTATTCTATTAAATTCTTGTTAGGTTTTTCCTTTGTATGATTGGAGCGGTTCCCCGGTTTGTTTCTTGGGGTGTTTCATGCTTTCACCACAACGCTGATGAGTACCCTCATCTGCATTTGCAATCGAGTTTCATAACGACTAAGTCACAGTTGAATTTTCTGCTTTGTAATTGGATTCACCTGCACCCCACGCTTGAAAAATATAATCATTTCACTTTCTGTTGCATCTTCCACCCGCTGCTCAAAAAGCTCTTCGCAACCTTTAATGTACGTAAGCTCAAAAACCAAAACCACAGTTCTGGGGTACTTGAGAATTGGAACGTGGGATGTTTTCATGGATGTATCTGATACTGCCCTCTGAAAGATGGACAGGAGCTGATGAAGTCTGGGTGAGAAAGGCACTGTGCTACCAACAACGTCTCTCCATCAGCTGAGGTAATAGCAACCTGTGCTTCTGAAACAGGAGTGTGTGAAAGGCACTGCCGCTCCATGGAGGGCTAAGTGTCCTTAGTGACGACAACTGGGATAAGCTCTTGTCTCTAATGTACACCAACATTTTCCCTTAAGTCGAGAGAAAAACAGGAGCAGGGAAGATTCATTAACTAGGGGCAGGGGTGGGAGAGAGGGGAGATGATTTAAGTTACAGGAAAAAGTTTTTTTCAAGGCAGACTTGAAAACCCATATGGCTGTTCAAGAGATTCTTACCTCCCTCCAGCTGCATCCAGAAGATTCATCCTTCTCTGGTACAAATAGTATAGCTTGAACTCTTAACTAGAAAAGCATGTTGATTCCAAAGTGCCAAATTCTACTTGCCAAATATTGCTACAGATCTAGAGCTTTTTTCTTCTTCTGTTTCAAATTTTTTGTTTGCTACTCCCTGGCTTGTAATGCTTTCCCACATGCAGACTTGCATTCAAATTTGTAGAGATGCAGGTCTTTGTCATTGTTGTTATTATTATTTTATTATTATTATTTTTATTGTTGTTATTATTTCAATGAATGCCTCGCAGCTAAATTCTTCTAAGCTTTGATTGCAGCACAAAATTTGTAAGCCCATTACATTATCTCAGCTTATGACTTGAGCGAAGTATTTTCTTCAGAGCCTTCTTTATACCTCCATGCCTGAAAACAAATACTCTTATGGCTCAAATCCCAAACCAAGCTTTTGATAAACATTTTATCATCATCTAGAACTCAGCTTTGATAATGCTTTAAGACAAGTAGAAATAGTAAGGGACAAAGGAATTCTCATGGATTTGTAAATCCATGGTAAGTCTTTGGTGTGGGCATAATGCACAGCTTAATTCAAAATTTCTAGCAAACCCAAAAAGACTTTTGCAAAGATTCAGACTTTTCAAAAGGCTTTACAACCTGACTGCTTACACATGTAAACTGTCCTTGCAAACGAGCCTTATCTAATGTAAGCAAAGGGTGTTGAAGCAGGCTCTAAAATACTACTTTTCTCTCTCTCATTTTGTGTGGTTTTATTTTGTCGTGCACATTAAAGTGATGCGACACTTTGGTTTTTTCTGGAATACTGTAAATTTAAAATAAATGTTGTTATTGATAATACGCACTAGGATTGTAAAATAGCTCACTGGTTCTCTGTGTGGGCATTAACCACCATCAGAGGGGAGGTTTAGCACCTGCTGATTTGACTTGTGATCTTCCAGCTGAAGGAGGCTGGTTGGAGCAGTCACTGTACTTCTGCTGCCTTTCCACAGCTTATGGAAGTTTGCTCTGATGAGTTTAAATAACCAGTATTGACAGGCCTATGCGTAGCTGATAGGCGAGGAGAAAGGGAAGGAAAATGGGAAAAACAGCATGAATGAATACGTTAGAGAAATTACAAGTTTCTCGTTGAGTTTCGAAGGAAAGTATTTCTTCAATTCACTAAGTCCAATTTACTGTTTTCTTTTCCAGGAGAAGTAGGGGCAGAGCAGCACTGAAGAGGGGTTCCGAGGCCTTTAGGAAGAAGGGAATTAAAGGAAAAACAACAAAAAAAGGAATAGATTGAGGCCAGAGAGGTGCCGATGGCTGCAGATGGGTCTGAGCATCACAGCGCTGCCACCAACAATTTGGCAGGTGGGGAAGAACGCAGCTGGGGGCACCAAGCCAGGCAGGGAGCGGCAGTGGCTGGTGGAGGATGGATAGGTGGAGGGAACAGAGTTCTCACATTGCCTCTGTCCGGGGCAGCCTCCAAACACCCGCAGGAACAGACGGTTGTTAAATTGTCGTTGTGGCTTCCCATAGTTTGCCACCTGTATTTATTTTTAAATAAAACAGCTAAAATAACTTTCATGTCCTTCTAGCATTGCAGCGTAATTGTGGTATTCTGCAGTTGTCGGTAGCTGGTTGTGACGCACGAGTGAGATGACGCTGACTGCGTTTTATAGGCCCGCTGCCTGTGTTTTTAGAAGAAAGAGTCAGAATAGCTGCTAGATGCCAGGCATAGGAAGATACAAGTGAATATCAGTGGGCCAATGCATCTAGAAGGAGTTAAGCAAAGAAAATATTCTTCTGATAAATACTCTCATGCATTTCATTTGCAACACCACTTGTGAAGTCAACTGCACAAAAGGGAGGACCTGTGAGTGGGAAGAACGCAGGTTGATATCGGGTTGCTTTGGCTGAAGCCAGCTAGCAAGTCATCGGAGTTAAACAAATCCTTTGAACTGGCTAACAAGCTGCAACAGTTCTTCCATCGTTGCTCTTTCTACTTTACTCTTACCAGGAATACCTTTTTCTTGCAAGAGCAGGCTGTTGTCAAACCTCACCATTTCTTTTAGACTGCACCAGGGGTAACACCACTCCGCGGGAGAGCTGCAGAACGCTTTCCCAGGTACCTGGACCATTAGGGGACAGCGGGGAGCTGCTTGGGCACTAATTTCATGTACTATGTATACCGTCTTCAGTTACATGTTGCTGGATTTATTCCCTCTTTTCTCAGTCACCACAGAGTTCTGGGGTCTCAGGTACCGAGAGTCTACAGAAAGGTAAAAACTCAACATAGAAACTGTTATCGAAAGCAATTTATTGCCACGCTCCTAAAATGGTTTCATCGGCCTCTGGTTTGTTGTTTGAAAGACATACAGCGTATTATCAGGAGTTTAAATATGTGGCAGATACCAAGTCACAAAGCAGAAAAGAATGTATGTTCCTTCTTCACCTTCTTCCACTCGTTCGTTTGAGAATTCCCTTCTGTCACTGCCTCTTTTCCTTCTTGACATGCAAGTCACCCTATTGGCATGCAGTAGATGCTGAGGTATGAGCAGAGGGCACGTTTTAATACCTTAGACAACAGAAAGCCTATGAGCCAGCACTCACACGAAGAAAACAGGTTTGTGAGTGCGTCACAAGCATCAACAGAACTGCTTTGCGCGCTGCAGCATCTGCTCTTGCGCCGTCCTGTGCTAACGTTTCACTGGTTCACAGCAACAGGTTATGAGCAGGCTTCCCCAGCCAGTCAGCTGCCAGTCAGTTCCTCTCGGATTCACGCCAGCGCCCTCATCACGTTCTCCTTTGCTCTCTCTGGAGCTGTGACTCATGGGCAGCCGGCCCATTTCTTTTAATCTTGCTTGGTATGTGTTAGAGACAGCCTCATCCTACACTGCATCCCGTCCGGCAACGGTCCTATACGCTCTCAGGTCCTCTTACAGACTAGAGCCTAATACTCCTAGAAACTACTGCACCTCGTTAAAGTCTGTGGTTATTTCTGAAGGATCTTTGCTGCTGCTGAATGCACCTAATTGCACAAAACCTCAGCAGATGGGGTTTGCTGCTTAAGGCAGTGGGACCGTTTAATTGACCGTGCAGTAGCACCTCTCTCCGAGCACATGCGCCAGACAGCCAAAGCCCCAGAAACTTGATGCTCCATGTGAAGAACACAATGTTCACCTGGTCCTTGTTGCCGAGACTTGAACCATGATTTTCAAGACCAGGGCAGCCTATAAACTAGCACATTAGGCTGAGTCACTATTCTGGCAGGAGAGGTCTAATTTCTCTTTATGTAAACTTATCTCCAAAGTACTTTATCATCCTGCAACTGTTCTAGCACAACAGCCTCGGAATGACTGAACGTTGCAGAAGCAATTATTTACATCAGGTAGGGGAAACAACTCTGTGGTAGGTCTTTCAGAGAAATGAAGCAAAACCGAATTAGATATTTTATTTTTGTGCTTTGTCTTAATACTCAACTCCCCGTTGGATCATTAAGATCTTTCAGTTTTCCACACCAATTTGTCTTATCCTTCCCAAGAGCATTGGGTCAGTTCATGTAGCTTTTAATAAAGGCTCCATCTCTTGCATAAACACACACGTACAGACACAACTCAGAAATCACCACTGGTAAACAAGAATGTTAATTGCTGGGTAATTATATGCTACAAGGAGGGGGGAAGCATTTAAAAGAAGCTGCAAGCTTTTCAAGACAACAATTTGTAGTCGGATTAAGCTGGAAGAAACCCAGGCCCCAGAAGTGAAAAGACAGCATTTCTAAGCCTAAAGCAACACTTCTTTGCCAGTTAGCTTAAAGTGTGCACTGCCCCGTTGTAGTTCCAGGCTCTCTGGAAACATTTAACAATTTAATGTTAAGGGGACAGAAGCTTAACCCTTACATTCTCCAGGCCTGAATTTTTTTTAACATGTCAGCATATCCAGGTCTAGAAGGGGTTTTAAGACATTTTTAACCTAAACATAACACAAATTATTTTACTGTACTATCTCACAAGCATCACTTGCTAAAAAAGCCACTTTTAACAGTTAAAACAATTAAGCTGAAGTTCTTGGATTTCACTGGAAGGGCATCCAGTCCCTATCCGTCAAAGTCTTGGTCTGCAGCAGTTTTGCCAGAGATTTTGTTCCGAAGAATGACGGATGGGCAAACGTTGGTAAAACTGTTTAATGCAGATTTTTCTAATTATTTCTTGGTAAAAGAGCATGTTGGCTGCAATGCTCATCTTGAAAGATGCCAGCGAATGGCCATACGCCGACAGGTATATTGTCGTTTTGGAGGTGTGAATGCTTTGCAGAACTTTTCTCTCCCAGAGTGTTTGTATTTCCAGACCCAGAGGGGATTGCCAGGGGTCAGAGTTTCAAAGAAATTAATCCCTGGTTTGGCCTATCCACGAGTCTTTATGTGAAATGGCACAGACATTTTGCAGTGCACGGCTTGTGCAGTTGGGTATTTATCCCTTTTTCCCCTTTTCTGGCTACGAACGCAAATAGCATATGCAAATCTGAGGTTTTACAGAAAAGTGCTCACAGGAAAAAAATTGTCCTCACAAAACCCAGGCAAACTTTAGAGGGGACTGGAAAATGATTGGCTCCATTGGCGTAACTCAGAACTGTTAGATAAATATACACAGCAAAAGTATATTTAAAATAAAAATTATGTCTCTCTCTTGCTACAGAGCCCTGTGTAGGACTCCCTTGCAGCAGCTGATGCCATCAGGGATTCTGGAAGGAAAATGCCCCGTTCCAGGTTAGTCTTTAGCAGAGACTCGGGGAACTTGGTGCTTCAGAGTATCATTCTCCACCCAAACAGCTTACTTACTGCCAGGCTTCTCCATCCCCTCAGATCACTGCTCGGGCTTACGGACCAGTCCTGCAGACACTTATGTCAGCACTGCTGAGACGGAGGTGAACTGCAGAACCAGGGCACGCACGGGGTGCGAAGGGGAAGGTGGTGTGGAGGCCATCAGGAGCTTTAAGTGGCTTTGCTGCTACAGAAAATATTCATGGAACTGCACCCTCAGTTTCTAGTTGTAAGCTGCTAGTGAGTCCTTTAGGAAGATGCAAACAGATTAACGACTTGGTAGAGTCTTTATATAATATTCATAGATCTATAAGGAGTATTCAGGGTCTTTAAGTATTTGCTTTCCCAGAAAATACATGCAACACAACAAATAAAATTCAAGCTTAACATATTTTGGGTTGGTTTTTAGTTGTTGCAGTTAAATTTCCTTAAGTTTTCCTTTAAAAATGACAAGCTGATTAGTCTAGCTAGCTATTTTCTCAGTCTAGCAGCCTCTTCCAGGGTTAAAACAAAAAGCAACAATTGCCAGATCTCTTAATTTCTGGGCCTCGCTGAATGTAATGCCTGTTAACCCCTAAGGACTGCTGAAACATTTGTACTCCACAGGCCCTTAGCCAAGCTTAGCGTGCCACAGATGAAGTAATGCCATACCTGTCCATCTGTTTGGCCTATTGCTTTACAATATTTGGAATAAAAATCTAATTTCATATAATTTTCTGTGACATTGTTTAGAAATAGACCATTCTTCTGTGTCAGAATGAAATGCAAATCACCTCTTTAGCAAACGAAAGTGTGATTTCTGACCGATATTTTGTAAGGCCTGATTGTTATGATTGCTACCCAGTTGTATATCCTCCCCTTCCTCCAGAAGAAAATGTAATGGAAAACGTAACCCTAACAATTACATACAGATGGCACCATCCCCATGATTTCAGCTCTGCGTGGTGGCTTGTATTTCTATACTACAACTGGTGTAAATTAAATTGTAGTCATCTTCTGCACATGTATTATATTGTATCTTCGCTAGCAATAAGAACAAGAACCGCACATCTGTTGGGTGAGAGGACGTGTTGGCAATATTCTGTTTATTTGGCTATTGCACGTTGCTAGTGCCAATGAGAACCCGGGGATCTGGTTGAATTTGTTGGAAACCATATTAAACGTCTCGGATCACCCCATCCACGATTTATTGTCTTTGTGCTGTGACAGGGCAGGCTGTGGTGTAATTTTTTTCTTCGTCTTCTCACATGCTGGAAACAACAGCCTTTTCCAATTGGAGTTATGGGATCTGTTATGCGATCGTTACGTTCAGGGGGAGAAAGATTAGGTCTGTCAAAAGCGGAGGAGGGAGGAAAGGGAAGGCAAGAGTATCTGCACTTTACCTACCCTTGAAAATCAGTTTTCTCTTTTTTTCCTCTCTCACAAACGCTTAAAATTTTTTTAAAAAGCGACAGAATAGAAAAGGCCTCCTACTTGGGGGGTTGGACTAGATGACCCCTAAAGGTCCCTTCCAACCCAAAGCATTCTATGATTCTATTCTATGATTCATCCAGTCACTCTTCCTTTATTGCCACAATTAATGTAAATTAATGTAATTCAGTAATTAGTGCCCTTCCTTTTCAGCTCTTAACCACTGTCAACAACCAGAGCACCAGCGCTGAAGACAGGTCTGTGTTGGTACGTGCAGACACGAGCTCTTCTCTCCATGCTTTGACCTGGCGAGACACGAGCCTGCTCCAGGCCCGATAAGGTGGCAACGTGCCAGCACGGCTACTCGGGTTTTGAGGCTGAAGCGGGCTTGCCTACAGCCAGCCCGGAGAGCGGACGGAGGAGCTCTCGTCTGTCTGCACCTGTCTGTGTAGACGTACTCTAAAATTACTGCTGCTCCCCTGGGCGGGAATCGTCTTTCTGTTTTGACTCTGTACCGCGCTGGCCGCCAGGGAGTGCGGTGCGGCCATGGCGTCCCTCAACTGCAGCTGGGACGCAACTAATAGCTGTAGTAAATGCCGCAGTTGCCAGATACGGTACTGCTGCCTTTTGCCCCTGTTTAAATCTGGCATGATTCTACAGCTTTAGTGGACTTGGTCTTAATTTAAGGTGAGGTAAGTGAGAACATCTTTTAGAGGCAATATGAAATGATTTTGGGGCTTGTCAGAAGAGTCAAAACATTAGCAACAGAATCTTACCAGCTTTATTCATCGGCATTCCCAGGGCCCTTGCTGTAGTGATTCAGCTAATTAAAATTCCTTTTACCTACATTTTCCTTTACAGCTTCAGGTGGTTATAAGAACCTTCATTTCATGTCCCAAACTATTATAACGTGTAAAACAGATGCTCTGTTCCACTCTGAAGTGGCAGCATTTCAACGGGAGATCAAGTGATCCTCCTGCGTAATATCTGTTACTGGCTTGTGCCTTCTCAGACTGTAGTGAGAATTTTAGCCGAATCTCTAAAAAGAACATGAAATTTTTGGATGATAAGCCTTTATGAAGTATAAAGTGCTGTTTTTATTTGATTTTACCTTCTTCCCATTCCATGTGTACGTGCGCATGTGTGTTTATGTGCGTATATATATCAACAGATTAAATTAGGAGCTCTTTCTAAATATCTGGCTGGTTGATTCACACATGAAAAACAGACAATACCAAACATGCAAGTCTTTAGTTACTGTAAGATTATGAGCCCAATCTTATTCCCAGGGAAGTCGGTTTAAAGCAAGGCCTACGTCCTTAATGTTTTCTACAGAAAAGCCCGAGACGGTAACCTTAGGAGAATGAAATGCGAAACCCCCGTGGCAATTTAAGTAGGGCCACAGTTGAAAGGCAGCAAGAACAGGTTCCCTTTGTACTGCTCTGAGCTACACTTGGCATCCCTTGGGGCAAATTGGGAGAGTTTCAGCCTTCAATGTCTACACAATCCCTCATTTTTCAGGAGCGGAGGCTTGTTACAGAAGAATGCTCTCTGTTCCTTGTAAGCCTGGAGTGGAAGGAGATCACTGATTAAAGCAGAGGCTTTTGATTAAATGATGAGGCTACTTTCAGTGATTAAACAAAAAAAGGTATTTTGGGGGCCGCTTTCTGCAGAGGCTTGGGCTAAAGCAGACAGCTATTAAAGCACACGAAAAAGCGAGCAGGTCAATAGTCGTTTTGGAGGTTGGGAAGGTGCACAGCATGGAAGGGGAAACAACAATTTCAGGATTATGCTAGTATTCATCTGTAATTGGATCTCTGTTTATTTTTGTTTCTTGCAATGCTGTCACAGGCGTGTATTGTATTTACCTTACTAACTCAAGACACACAATGCTGTGTCACTCATCACAGATAAAAGACTTCAGTGTCCTCGGATAATTACGGAAATTTTATTAGCTATGATGAAACAATGATAAAAGGTATCAGGGCTTCGATTTCATCTTTTGGAAGCGAGCCTATTTTTTAGTCCATATTTTCCATTTATTGGAACAATTTTTAAAGCGCTGGTTAATCTTTCAAGAGGGTCGAACTCCCCATTTCTACGAAGCTTTGACCTATGTTCCCAAGGCATTGGCTTCTATGATGATACTTAGGATTACACACAGACCCGCTGTTGCAAAAGGATTCATTGGCAGGCCAGGACTGAAATCTCATTTTCCTTAACCTTAGTCCATAGAGTCCCAGTCTGTTTGCTCAGCCAGGACAGGAACGCTCTGGTTTGTGCGTAACTCTGCTTTGGTTTGCGTGTGCAATCCCAGGTCTGTGGAACTCCTATAAAAATGTGGAAAAGGCTGTTCTGTTAACATTTGTTTCTATGTATTTCCCAGAGTTGCTATGCTTGCATTTTTTAGTGTTTACATGCTGCAGTCATGTAAAAAGCATAATGTTATGGGGAGAAGGGCAGGGCTTGCTTCAAATTATCATTGAAAGAAAGAAAAAAATGCAGAGAAATGTCAGGAGATCTTGATGAACATGTTTCTGCAGGAACTGGAAAAGAGACCAAGCCACAAAATTAAGAACTGGATCCAGATTCCATATCCTTCAGCCTCACCCCTAAGGGGATGAAAAATTCAGAACTGAAATACCACAAGTTTGGATTAAGTTTTTTTTATTTCAACCCATCTCTCCATAGTCCAGTTATACTGATAATCTCTTAATAAATGTCAGTATGAGCCATTTCTATATCTGATTGTTATACCTGAGCACGACGATCGCATTTCCAATCAGACTATGCATAAATGCAATTTCTTCCTATTTTTTTCCATGATTTTAATGCAAAGTTTGAACCTGGCAGTTCTGCTGAACATTACTGAGCTGCCTACAAAAACATTGTGAGATGTTTCCTGCTTTTAAATGAAATCTAAGAAAAATCTTAGAACTTGCTTCCACTCTGGCTCTTAAACTGATAAAAAATAAATTACTGGTTGCAAGAGATGGGCAAACATGTCAACTTTTGGGCTGAACTTAAAGGTTTTCTAGTTTGAAAAACTAATTGAATTCCAAACCAAGCCAACCGCAAGATAGTACCAGAAGCTGCATGTAACTAAATAATCCAACCCTTTATCCCCACTATCTGGATTTCCATAACAATTAATAGTTATGTCAGAAACTTGCGATGCTGCTTTTTATTTCTAAATATCACGATGACATTAGGCGAGAGCAATTGTAACACATTTTGGGGTACCGCAGTATTTCCCCTTCCTGCGTATCAACATTTAAGATAAAACAAAAAAATTCTTCCCATGAATTGTAAGATTCACATTAGCGTTGTTATAATAACGACATGAAAGCGAGTTTTGGTGGCAATATATCCTGCCTGTCTTGAGTTGGCAAGAAGTATATGCACTATATAAGAAAATGTGTTTATGCAGCGGTATTCGTTCATGATACAACTCCAGATACCTGTTGTGATTTAAGTAGCGTGATTTAAAACACAGAGACATTTACACCTTCTTGTGCTTCAGGATTATCGTAAGCAAAATTGTCTGCCGCTGAGCACTTAGTATTCTCCTGAGTCACCTTTTAACGGAGACTTTCAAAAGCTTTAGTCCTTTAATTTATTATGTAAAACTGTGCTAATTATCTTCAAACTCAGAAGGTTCTCCTTCCTTTTTTCTCTCTCCTGGCAAAATTCCTCTGATAAAATAGAAGTGGTACATCAATTGAAACTATATGATGATGGGAAGGAGGAGCCACATTTGTTACCGTAAAGGCAGCCAAGATATAAAGGGTGAGATAAAAAGACTCACACAGAATCAACCTGAACCTGGCTTTCTGCCCTGTGTCTTTTATTCTCACTCCTTTACCACATCGGTACCTTCTTGTCTCTCCTTATCTTTTTGAAGTCAGAAGTACTATATCATTGTTCTGCTGCCAGGTCAGCTGTGATGGGAGATAGCTTTGTGCAAAGAGAAAGTAACTGTTGAACAGGCAAAATTACATATTTTACAAAAATAAATATTCTATAGAATATTTTTATCAGAATTATGAAATTATATGGTGGTTGCTACACTAGTTCAGTTGCTTCACCCATACCTAGGCATTATAGTGGCCATACCTAGGCATTATAAGTGACTTTCAGTAACGATTAATTATTTCTAACTAAAATGAATCCTAGTTCATCACCTTAACATAGGTCAATTAGTTTATCAAGTAGGACTAGGAATATTATAACCTTTGAGAAAAAGACTCATGCCTTACAATGTTTTTACTCTGTTCCAGTTTTGCAATGCATTTGAAAGGACCAAGGCATCATCCAGCAGATAAGAGTGATATTTAGGTAAATTTAACCTGATTTGAGTTATGCAGAGCTACCTCGTCTTCATCTGTCAACCTCAAAAGCAGGAAGAATACAAAACTGCCATTGCATCAGACCAGCAGCGATCGAGTTCTGAAACACGTAAGGATGCTAATTATCTTCAGCCTTTTTCTACAGATTGTCTGTCTTTTGACAGGACTCCCACTAATATACAGAAACTTTGCCCTAGTAATGAAAAATGATCAGGATTTGTAAAGCATTTTTGGGGTTTTAGTGATGTATCTTTGGGGTTTGTATTCTATTAGACTTGGCAGACGAGATAGTCAATGTGGAACATCAGAGATGTAGGCTATAGGCTCTGTGCAGCAAGAAGATACCGTTTGGGTTTGACTGTGTGAAGCGTATCTAATTCCTAAGTTAACTCATGAGAACTATCTAAATTTTAAGTATCTTGAAGTGCCAAAGATTGCTGTCCAGGGAAGGCTGGCTCCTGCCTGCTAAGGTAGGGTGCCACTGTGGACCTGAACGTCACCCGCCAGAAACTCATCTCCGCTTCTGACTGTCAGTTCCGCACAAGCCCTTGCGGTGCCGCCGATCCCTGCCTCCTCTCTCAAGCCAGGACCAGCACTAGGAGGTACGGGTATGGCATGCAGGCAGCTTTGCTTCGGCTTGGCAGCAGCAGCCAGGGAAGGGGCCGTGAGAGGTGGTAGGGGAGGAAGGCTAGATGCAGTAAGCTGGGTGTAGGCAGGAGGGAGCTGCTGGAGGAAGAACATGCTAGAGAGGTGAGCAGGGAGAGGGTCAGAGGAGACAGGCTTGCTTCTCTTAGCAGCAGCCAAGAGAAGAGCAGCGAGATCCAGTTGGTGGGGCACAGGAAGGGAAACGGCTAAAGGTGTTTGGAGAGTTAAATCATCACAGCTGCCTTTTTCCATCCGTTTTTGTTTTGCCTCTTCTGAATTCCGACACCTACACAATACTCTGTCTTTTAAAAACAATGTTGGAGTTCCCGACATTGAACTCTGCAAACAAGTGTGTTCTCAATTAAGTGAAGAACTTCCCCTGCCCCCCCTCACTCGATACGAGCGCTTGGCTCAGATGTGCTGGCCTCTAGAGGAATCGCACGAGCACATTTTTCAGAAGGTTTCCCCCTCCCAAAATCCCATCGAATGGCTGTTTCTTATAAACCAATGGAGATAATTTTGTGGCTTTTCCCTTTCATGGCCACCCACCTCCTCTTCCCAGCTAGCTTTGATATAAAAAGACAAATCCTTTCCCATTCACATCAAAAGCAGGAGGGTCGCTCTGTGTCACCTACCCTGGGATTTTGACTCAAGCTATTCGGAAAAAAAATAATGGAAAGAGCAGCTTGGTTTTAACTCAACCGCAGTGTGTGTCACCGAGAGTTTTCGGGGTCATTGACAGATCAGTTTCATAGACCAAACAGATAAATAGGCACAAGTTATTCTTTATTATTATTGTTTATAATTTGTTCATGCCATAAGTGTGCCGAGTGCGCTACGGAGGATACCAGCCCTTCCTCGGGGAACATAGGGTCTAAGTTAGACATATGTTTTGTATATTTTCAATGTGTATTCAAGCACCTCCAGGGCTGGATAGGCACTTTTAAAAACAAATTTCAAGTAATAACAATAACATGCTGAGTGATAACAACAGGCATGGGGGTGAGAGGAGGACGAGGGTTACAAAAATAAAGATCATGTGAATTGTTTGCTTTATGTCACACATGAGGCTTGGGATTTCTCTGTTTTTCTTTTTCTTTGAATGCTTTTGTCATTCCTTTCTCTTTGGCAAGAAAAGATGACAGACTTCAGAGGCAGAGGAATTGCTGCTGGAGTCAAGGAGAAATGAGGCAGAGGAAAGGGGCTGTTCCTGCTAGTACCTGGGAAACCTCTGTTAGGGAGAAGTATTGCTGCAGGCTAGGGGACTGACTTAAAGAAGGGGAAAGAACAAAATCTGTCGCAACTGAACAAAATTTCTACCGTCTCTGGTGTATGAGGTTGTCCCTAGTACAAGGCTTAACACTGATTTTCCAAGGGTTAAATCTTGAAAGACCTCTCTTAATTCTTACTCCAGCTGCCTCTAACAACAGTGAAAGTCTGTGAAAGCAAGAGAAAAACGGAGCGAAGTTCCCAGGACTCAGCACTTAGCGACATGAGATTTCTGTCTAGTTTAGTGCTCGTTCTCATGTCAGCACATTAACCTGGTTCTACGTGTGCCTGGTGCCTTTCATTTAAACCACTCAGTGGACTCCTCAGTGCTTGGAGCAATCGCTACGTTCAGTGGACATTTCTATAACACCTTCAGCCCCAAACTGCTTGAGCTTCCTGCTCTTCTGAATAGTTTGTTTGATTTTTATCAGCTCTACCCTTGAGCATCCTTCCTGGTGCATCACGCCGCAACCATTGTGTAAGCTCCTGGTTGTTACTGTTTGCTCGTGTATTGTTTATTGGAAACTTGCTGAAGGGCAACCGCAGCAGCAGGCTTGCTGTTACGTGGGGGACCTCGGGTGACGTCTCAAGTATTACACAGCAAACAGGCTTCTAAAACAAATTCAGCAACGGACTTCATTTTGGTGCATTGCAAAGAAGTAGATTTCTGAGAGTGCTCCAGATTTGAAGCAGGGCTTCTGAAAACACAATTTATAGTGCCTGAAAACTTACTGTTCTAGGGAGAACCCGAGGATTTTTAGACTCTCTCACCCTGTATTGCATAGGGGTCCAAGAGGCTCTTTAAGAACTGCTTACAAATCGGGGATCTTCTGAGGAGCATGAAGCTGCCATAGCCAGCTTCACGCCACCCACCGTGCTGCCGATGGCAGAGGGGAAGGCCCAAGACGAGCACAAATTCGTGCTTGCGTTTACATTTGCCCTGGTTGCTGGATCAGCCTTTGGGTGATACCACTGCCCGTTTGGGTTTAGAAGAACCAGAATTTAGCTGGACTCACGACAGGAGTCGCTGGCCCTTGTTTTGTCTCAAGAAGTGGTGTGTAAATTTACTGCTTTCTTCGACCTTAAATGCAGGGCAATGAATCGTTTGTCTGGACTTCAGAATATGGCCTCCACGGTGTTGTCAGTGCATCTTATGGCGGCCCTACAACAAGGCTTTAATTAGCACAAGTGCCTTTTCGCCTGTGTTTCACATCCTGCAAATCCCTTCTACTTCAACGTATTCCTACCACTGCATTCCCAGTGCCAAGTTACGTGCCTGCCAGGAGATGTGGTCTATATGTGCTTTTGTTTCCAGTTAAGTCTTTTTCTTTCCTGGTAAGCACTTGAGAAATGCTGTGGCCTGTAGAGATAGAACAGATTTCTGCATTTTCTCCATTGTGTGAATAAGTTAGTTGTTAATAAAGCCAGTTCCTTTATCAGATGCTGTTTGCAAAAATATTTGTTACGCATGCTGGAACTAATTTTTCATCAGTTATTTACTTCACGCGGGGATTACAATGGGCTGTGTTTCATCTGATAACTTTTGCAGCTTATTAGATGTGAATTTACTAGCTGTGAACAGTTGAATAATATGAAACTCGCAGAAGAAACAAGCTGCACCATCCATGGTATAACGATCTTTCTAAATTAGCTCTGGCCAAAGTTCGTATTTCACAATCCACTAAATAGCTTTCTTATGGATCGTAAGATGAGCATATACTGAGTGAGGCAACTGAGTTTATAATATCATCGGTATAAGGTGAACACTTTCTAACAGATGATGACATTATCAAAGTGCTATTTGAAATTAGCTCCATATGCTGTAGCAATGCTGTAAGATTTTACCCAGAATTTCATTTTCAAATGTTTTTCATTCAAGTTCACTGAGGGTAAATTGGAAACACTTGGGTATATCCCACTTATGGATCTGTTAAGACCCACTTAATTTTAACATGTGGATGTGTGGCGAGAGAGGAAGGAGAGGAGAGTTGTAGGATGGGGTGAGCAGGAATAACTCTATCTACTGATGTCTTTGGAAAACCTGAACAGCGTGTATTTGCTAACGATTGCACAAATGCTGCTGTGCAACCCACACTCTCCCGTCCATGACTTTTTATGAAAGATGAGATCTTCCTGTCGAGACGGTGAGAGTCAGCCTTTCGACTCTGCCTGGTTGTAGCAGAGGGTTAAGCAAAGGAGCTCAGTCTCTGCTCTGCCGTGGTGATGGGAGCCAGTTGGCAGAGGCCACAGAAGAAGAGCCAATCTAGAAATGCACTGGTTCTGTACTTTTGCTGGCAAGGCTCCTGACTGGTTTTAAACCTGCCTTGCCAAAGCCAAGTTCTGCTCCGGATGGTTTGGGAGTGGGGTGGGGAGTCGCTCACTTTGCTTTATCAGGCTCTGCGAGACAAACATGGCAAACACGGTGATTTTTTTTTTTTTTTTTTTGGTGATTGTTGGGTAATAAATGCATCAGAAATTCTAATTGGCTTTAAATTATTTCCTCTCTTTAAAAGAAACTGTACGAGGGAACTGTATGTTGCAGTGAGGGATTCATGTTTCTTACTTCACCGACTCGAGGAGCTGGGTAAGGGATCAAACTGCTTCAGCAGTCACTGGCTGCAAGAGATGAGGGTGTTTCTAGGAGCTTTGTTACACTTTTAGGCTAGTAGTATTCCTTGTGCAAACATACTGCATCTGCTAGCAATGCATAAAAAAATGGGGTTTAGTAGCAGTACTAAATAGCCTTTTTGGCTATTTGTATAAGATATCATAAAATACTTTAATTTGGGTTGTGATAATTAATCCAAACTAATGGGTCATTTGGAATAATGTCTGAAGGGAAAAAAAATGCAATTTTCTTTGTGCTAGTTCCGTTCTGCATTTACATTTATCTATAATATTTAATTATGGGCAGAAACGCTAACTACTATTTGCGTTAAGTGTCTGGGTACCCTTCTGGTCCTATTAAATATACTCAACTTTAGTGGTGCTGATCGTATTTTTGTAGGTTAACCAAGTTCTCAAAAACTGTGGGGTTTATCACACTATTTCTAGCAGGTTTGCTGTGCTAGACAGGATATCTTTCTCCTAAGGGGAAAATGTAGAAGAGAGCTAGCTGTTGTAGGGAAGCACCAGGAAATGGTATGCAACAGCTATCGCAGTTCCAACAACACGTCAACTGGCAGAAACAAGAATGTCAGGGGAGTTGATTGCATAGCTTATCCATGTCTAGAAGGATATGGTTTTCATTTTGAAAACGCTATTCATCTAAAATCTCAAATTCTTATACCCACAGCATGAGTGTTTCTGAGTTTTGCATCAGAGCCTGGAGTTAAGAAACACACGTGCGCACCTTTACATCTGGTGCTCTTATGAATCGTTTTGAGGAACTGTTACTAAGCAGCAGCAGCTATATCGGGGCTCCATCTTATAAAGAGGAAGGGCTGTGTTACTCATTTTGTTTCCAAAAAATTCATTTGTTTTGCATTCCCAGAAGGTGCTTTTATTCTCCCAGAAAGGTCAAGCAGAAACATTGATGTAAGTCCTGTTTATGGCAATTTTGTTAGATTTCCAGCAATTGCAATGGAACATATTTATAACAAGTATGTTTCTCTCTAGGGTGATACCATTAGTCAAAATATGCTTTCTCATATTTCCACTACATAAACACAAATATCTTTTAAGATTCAAACTTACTGGTCTTGAGGATTCCCACAGCCACATCTCATTAGTGGTTCAGAAGGCTGCGCTAGCCATGGTTTCAATTTGGGATGAAAAGGTTTTGTTAGGAGAAAGAACTTCAACCAAACTAGAAGGTTGAAAAACAGGATAATATTCCATGTGTGGGCTGTTGTCCTGAACAACACAGCAACCAAAGTCCGATTCTTTAAACATACAACTTGTGATTCAACGTGCTAAGGATCCAGGCAGGTCTGTGTTTGGTGCCCAGGTCTCAGCTGTGATATTGTGCCATTTCCACAGCAGGTAGCGTCTCACAGACTTGATTACGCTCCATGCGCTAATGATATATCTGTCATCCCTGATGCAACGTAGCCACTGACTCTGTATGCGGTTCTCTACAGGTATTCCAAAATATGTTGGTGTCCTAGCAGAAACTGTAAAGAAGCAAACCGTCCGTTGATACAAACGTCAGGAACAGATTTGACAAATACAACCGCATGACTGGGAAAACAGCAGACCAGAAGTTGTAAGTAACATAGCCACGGTGATAAATGAGTTCTGTATCCCCACTTGCATTTCATTTCTTCATTCACAAGACTTCTGTTGAAATAACGTGACAGTGTTAACCTAGAGAGTGTCCAGATAAAGAGGCAAATACCAATCAAGTTGAAATGCCATTTTAGATCTCAATGTAATAATGAACTGGCTATGAACTAATTATTGAAAGAAAGAAAAGCAACAGGCTCCTAGCCTCACGTGAGTCTTAGGAGGATATGTCTGCAGTGTGTTTCAGCTGTCTTCTTCTACATACATCTCAGTATGAATAGAGCTTGGTACAGGCACAAAAACTGGTTTTATAAGAATTTCAGAAATAGGATGCCTTGAACCCTACATTTAAATGAAAATCTCACTGATACACGTGGAACAAAAGTGAATAAAATTTGGAAGTACAAAAATTCGTTTTCTTCCTCCTGCCACAGTTGACATGCAGCTGTTTGAAATGCAGACCCCCCCCAACACTTCTTGGGGTCTATCAGCAAATTCATTAACTATTTTTTGGCAGCAATATCACTAGCTGATCTACATGTCCTAGGACCTAAGTGAGTTGAAACAGAATTTCAGGATGAAGTTCCAAGGAATAGCATTAAGGGCGTTGTTATGTATCACCATGTTAAAAACACTAACTACAATTTAGCAGGAAAAAAACTNCATCAGCTATAATTCACAACACCCATTACATCCTTAGCAGTCAGAATCCAGACTAGCTCAAGCTTGTATAAGGCAAGAGAAAACGGACGTGGACTGACAAAGGTGGGTTTAACCAGCAGCGGTCACTACACTTTTTTTTTTTTTTGGTACGTTGAAGACTAAAAGCGACACTTGCAAGGTTTTTAAAGGTNACAATTGCAGGTCTTTTAAAGTGTCCTAGTTTTATATGAAATGTATTTATTGGAGATTCCTAACAATGTGAACAGAACATTCATCACTGATGGACTCAATTGTATCCCAGTGAATAGAATTTGCTGTTACTCAGGGCTGAAGCTAAAGTAGATTCCATGCCAAATTAGAAGAGAGAAATAGTCTCTGCTAGGAATAGAGAACAATTTGAATTACACGATACCCACCAAATCTTCTTTACTATCTGATTAATGGAATATCAGCAGGAAAAAAAAAATGATGGATAAATAGAGGTGAAGAATTAAATCACGATTTTGGAAACCAATTTCAGTGCAACCAGACTTTCACCAACATTTTGGCAGTTGAAAATAAGTTTAGGAATAAAACCATGTGGATAACATGGTCTTTTCTTCTGATTGCTTTAATTATATCTTATCAGTTATAGACTTCTCTATAACCCCAGCTTCTCTACCCCAAAGTCTCTATCAGATAATGAAAGCAAAGGAAATGTACACTGGAATTGAAGGCAAAATAATAATGAAGAAAATGGACATTAACTCTAACATAGTAAGATTAACAATTTTATCCATTAGAATACTATGTAGAGAGCAATGCAGTGAACTGAAGGAGTCTGTTAAGGACAGTTGAGAAGACACATCTCTAGATGATTACCACTAGAAAATGATTCCCCGCACGTATCACAATTATGCTGGAGTCTACCTGTCACTGCTGAGGTGGTTGAACATTGTGAAAAGAAGAACAGTAGGGAAGAGCTCATGATTGACTTTTGAAAAGAGATTAAAGGATTAAATAATTATGACTTGGATAAACGACAATTAAGGATGAGAAAACCTTCTAAAAGTAATTGAAGTTGAACTCTGGAGAGGGAGTAGAACTATTCAGTGTTTTCTATGGGGCCACAGGTAGGAAACTGAGAAAAAGAACCTGGGGGTAAAAACTGAAATTTGGTCCAGTCGTTCTAGTTACGGTGGTACAAGCTTCACCACCGAGTCCTTTGTATTTCAATGTTACGTATTTTTTATGCTGTGGAGGATGATCTGTTACTGTCAGACATACAAACTAAATCTAAGATACTCAGTAGATGTTTATTGTCTTTTGTGTGTGCAATGCTTTCTGTGGATATGCAGCTCAGATAGGCTAACAGAGGAAAAAGGTCATGGAAGTAAACGTTCATCGGCTATAACATGCTTCTTTTTAGGAATATATATGATGGATATATTAACAGATTCTTGTGGGTTTTTCCATATGCTTTCTGAGTCAAGAGTTAATATATTACTTATATATGAAAGCACCAAAAAATTGTTCACAGGACCAACTAAACTTTTGTGTATCTTGGATTTGTAGCTTTAGAAAGGCAAATATTTTAATAGATCTTTTTTTCCAAAAAATAAACAATTCCAGTATCCTAGCAACAGTTACATAGCTGATTACAAATATCAGACCTCCCAGGGTATTATGGAATTCATTCTAGCAATCAAATTTAATTAATTCTGTCTTCAAACTAATTACCAGACTGACACAGGTTCTGAAGTTTGGAAGAAACATCAGATGTAAATGAGACTGGAGCATCCTCCAGGAGATGGGCATGCATCAGTGGAGAAAAGAGTAAGAAAATACATCATGTCAGTAATTATGGCACTGATTTAAAAAAATGCCTAAAAATGAAGCTCATTTTTCTTACAAAGCCTCTCTTGGCAGTTTGTGGAGGAGGTGGCAGTATGTTTGAGAGACTTCTGCAGCACTGGTATTTATCATGTATTTGAATGCAGTGGAAGATTTGAGGCAGTCAGCTAAAGAAGTATGTACACTACTGCTCATCGCTTTTTTCTAGGGGAGGTGCAAGGAATTTGCCCCATTTCCCACTTTACACTCCTGTTCTGAGAAGGAAAACATTACACTCTTATCAATGAAGTAAGTAATGAGAGGTACTGATGAATTTTTTAGGCCCAGAAGAGTTTCAGTGCTGTACTCATGGTAACGTCCTCCACCGCGCTGCATGGGCTTGGCTGGCAGAAAGACAATGTGGCAGA
>VYZW01021937.1:97658-114533 GCA_013401315.1 Balaeniceps rex
ATTCGTCACTTCAAATGAGCTGCATTTATTAGCTGGTGTGACAAAAGCTTTGTTAGGGAAACGAGAGCCTTAAAGTGTAAAAGTCCAATTATAAAAATGTTATGCATATGTATAACTACATTTGCTGTGAAATGAGTGCAGCTTTTCAGGAATAATTGTTCTTTATGTTCATATGCTGGAGCGCATCCTAAACCAGCTTAGTAAGGTTGGGAAAAACAGTGTCCATCTTCACTGACAAAGGCAAAGAAATTATGACTGTAAAACCAATGAAATGAAAATCTGAAACAGTATGATTTTGTTGAGTAATTTCTTTGTCTTTCCTCAGATAATGTTGTTCAATTTTTAAAGCTTTTTGGATAAAGTCTGATAACACAACACACTATGAAGAGTTTNAAGAGTTTGAGCAAATTTTCAGATTTTGTGTAGATACTAACTTTAAAACTCATTTCATGGGGCACTGAAGCTCATCAATCCCAAAACATCAGGCCTCTGCAGCAGCTTAGAAGGTAGATAAAATTGTTTCTAGTGCAGTCCAGGTTCTCCTCCCCTCTCTTTTCTTAATTTTATGTCTCACCATAACAGAGGGTCTATTTGCATATGTTTGTTCCTAATGCTTGTTCATTATATCATTGATGAATGAGGCAATTTAAATCTCCAGTGCCACTCCCGAAATATGCATTGAAGACCGACCTACTTAATTCTGCAGATTTTTTACTTAGAAATTTCTACCCACTGAATTTCACGAAGTCTCATGCAAAGGTCTTTTAACTCTATTCTCTAGATTAAACAAACCATTTGTAGTTCTGTTTGACTGTTATGTGGTTCAGTTGCAAGACCAAATTCCTACCTTCAGTTTGAAAGTCTTTACAGGCTTGCAAAATGAAAAAAACGATTATTTTCAGACTTTGTATCTTTGTAATGCTAGTTCATAATCTGTTAAATCATATTGTCTTTAGATGGCTACAACATGCACAATTCTGTTTCAGAGTATTTGGCATTGATTTTCATTTTTTTCACTGAAATTGCATCTCTGTGTTGTAGAGGCTTTCTCAGCTCCAGTGTTTCAAAATGGCCCAGATAAAAATGGATTCAATCTTGGCTTTGTAAAGAATCTTCAGCAAGTGTTTGGAGAAGAAAAAAAGCTCTGGTTACTACCTATTGCCTCTAGGTAAGTAATAATCAAGTCAGTGCTAAAAGCTGACACAATTAACTGAAGGGACTGACTTCTAAATGTCTGCTACAGCCTCATGTGTTACGCCTATTATTGTGTGGCTTGGCTGACTACTATTGTGCATCATTGTAAACGCACCAACAACCATCACCTGTGTTAATCCTGTTCACCAGCAGTCTGGAAGGGGAAGGTTTTGAGGGCTAAATGCTCTGCACAGGGTGTTTGAACTCTTCCTGGACTCCTGTGGCATGTGTGTGGATGAGTGTTCACATCAAAGATGCTGTTTTCTTCATCTGTTAGGCTCCTCTGCCTGAAACAGAGTTTATGTTTCTTCATGTAGGGGAAAATGTTCTTTTGGCACTTAGTAGACCAGTAGTAAAGTACACTGGAATTTAATTCCTTTAGTAATTGGGCACAATTTAAAATAACCCTGGCACATCAGTTCACAACTTTTTCAAGTAGCAACGTGTAAGTCTGAGGCCCAGTTGGATCCCCACTGCCATCTGTTTTCCACTCTCAAGTGTAGTTAAAGGGAAAAGATCGGCCCAGAAAGCCTTTCTGTTCATGAAAGGCAGTACTGATGTGCTAGTCGGAGGCGCATTACCAGTGTGTATAGTCATCGCCGGGAGAACGCTCAGGTTATTTCCCTTGCATAAAGAGAAATCATCAGAGGAAAAAGGCACTTGGCTACTTTACAGTTCCTCTGTCTGTGCTGCTGGATGTTAGGGAATACAGCATGGTGCAGACCAAGCTAGAACATCTAGTTTTTAACTTTGTTAGTTTGCATTGCGTGAATTTGAACGTACTCTCAAACTCTTGTTTGATACCCAGATCTGTGTTTCTATTTGGGCAGTAGTAAAGCAAAAAAAGCTTTTGCAACTTTAGATCTTTGCAGAGTGTATTTTTTTTCTTCCATTTTGTGTACAGGTTTAGGTCACAGGAAAGCGGGTCTTTAATTTGTCTTTCAGTAACATCTAACTTAAGATTGGGGCCATTTTCTATTGGGTGTCATTCAAACACAGAAGTGTAATTTCTGCCCTGAAGTATCTATGGTATCAATTTATAAAATTTATACCTATGGTATAAATTGCTCCGTCTACATAAATGTTTTCCTTAGTTCCCCCCTCGCTTCTAGCTGTTCATAAGTTATTTTTTTTTCTGTTTTTTTTCTGTATCCAAATGACTTGATCAAGTTAGGCACATTTAGGTTCTGCTAAAAATTACTTAATTCCAGGCTATAGGTTTGAACTTTCAGTCTCCAGAGAGCTTGAAGGAATTGAGGACCAAAACTACTTGCTAGTAAGACTTGGTATCTGAGCTGCCACAAAAGTAAATACAGTATTTTTCAAAACTTAAAAATAATTTTAAGCAAACATTGGAAGACTTTGTTTGCAGATAAAACATGTAAAAAATGTTATCCTTCAGAGTCACTTGCTGATTCTTACAGTGTCTTTCTCTGCCTTTTCCCGTGCAGCCAGGGTGATGGCCATTTTTTCCCAATGAGGGCTTTGTGTGAAGCTCAGAATCCTCTCCTAGCAAATGAAGAGCAGTGGGAAGATGATGGAATAGATGAAGAACCTCATGGTAAGGTAACACTAAAGGAAATTAGTTGTGTCTTGACCTACAGTGACTAATGGATGAATTATAAGAGCCAATCAAATAAAAAAATTGTGTTGGCTAAGTGACTGGGCAGCTCTGACGACTAATGAACACAGACTGAAAATAAGCCCTACTTTGGAGTCAACTCTGGGTTTGGTTTTTTGGTTTTTTGGGTTTTTTTTTTGTAGCAGCTTTCTACTTGCAAGTAAATGAACAGAGAGGTTGTTACAGATTGCAGAGAGCAATTGAAATTTCCACAAACTGAGTGTATTTATATGCAAATGTTGCTGCATGCAGCACAGTTATTGGAGACATAAAGTTGTGCCTGTAAAAATGAAAAGACTTAAGTTTGTTTTTTTTTTTAAAGTGCATTTATCCTCTGAGAGTTTGTGAAAACACGCATGCAAACACCTGAATGCAATGATACATTTAGGAAGCTACTTCATACTTTCTTTGTTCAGCTTTATTACAAGAGTAAAGAAGTTCATTTGGTTCTGATGCTTGCCTAGCTATGCACTCATCTCCATAGAAGAAATATATGTGCTGAGAGCAATTCTAGGTGAACTGGTGTGTTTGCACAATAGATTTGATCAGTTTCTGAAATGTAAACATATCTTTTATGCTATGGATGTCCTGTTAGAAAAAAGACTTTATAGGTATATCCATTCTTTGATGATTTTTGTTAGACAGATCCAAAATTAGTTTAATGGTTCTTTACTGTTACATTTCTCTTTTTGAACTTGATTTTTTTTTTTTCCTCTTGCATATTTATTTCCAGGCTTTGGTCTTTGGAGAATATAGTATGTATCAGAATATCAGGGTTCATGTCAGAGACCCCAGTTACCATGTCAGTTAAGTTAAGCATGGGCTCATGGTTTTTTCCTTCCATCCACAGGTTCCCTTTAGAAGAATTATGATAATCTCACTCTTCCCTTTAAGGAATGGGGAAGGTGTTAATTAATTCTCAGGTTACTAGAATTAGTGGATCAAGCGAGTATACTTGGAGAACCAAATATCGCTGCCTTATTGTTCAGAGACGTGATTTCCATAGTCACGCTCTTTATTGCCTCAGAATAGTTTTCAGAAGCTTTGCTGATAATGTTCCCTTTCAGGGTGTACATTTTAGTCAGATCTCCACAACCTGTGAGGAAGACCATAGTCTTGGTTAAAGGGGGTAACAGAAACTTTTCATGTGAACATTTTTATACGTGTGCAACGTACCGTGCAATGAGCTCTTTAATCCTAACAGCACGGTATTTGCTGTTCGGTCTCTGGTAAGGTCTTACCTGCAGCTGCTTGTTCAAGTTATTCCACTGCAAAAAAAGCAGTCGGTGTTTATTCCAAGGCACACTTCACATACTGCTGGGAAATTAAACTCTCTGGGATTTTGTCGATAGGACTGAAGAGGCTCATTTCAGCTTTTCTTCAGATAAACTGCTTTAATTAGTTTGTATTTGTGTGTTAGAAAACTACCTGTTCTTCCTGTTTTGTTCTATACATTTTGGCAGTTATAAGGTAACACAAATGGGCTTTAAAAATAACAAAATATGCATATATATGTATTGTTTATGATGCTTAAAATAACTCCTTTAGGAATGAGTCGGAACTTCTTCCAACTTTTATAAAGTATGAATTCTCTGAATAAAAAGTTAATTCTTAAGTATGAAAACATTTGACAGTGAGATGATTTTTGGCCAGATCAGACCCTAGAATCTAAATCTGTAGCTTATATGAAGTCCCACAATTTATAGTGCTTAATAAAATAAATGACATTTACAAGCAGTTGAACTAGATGATCATTGTAGGTCCCTTCCAACTGAAATATTGTATTCCATTCCATTCATCTTTCTCAGTGAAAAAGTAGTTTGCAATCTTATTCCAAGAAGCTGTAGAACTGTAATATCGGTAAAATTAGAACCTCTTCCTGTAATGTAAAAGCCAAACTGAGCCTATACAAAGCTATAGACAAATGTGAAAAACCAGGCTGAACACACACTGTGAGTAGATGGCTAGCGGTTAGTATGTGGATCTTGGTCCATGGTTGGAGAAGCTTTTTTTTTGCAGTGGCTGCAAGGTGAAGGTGGGAACTGCAAATAAAAGACTGCCCTAGATAAGGAGATTGTGTCCTTTTTATGTCTACAAATCAGTGATGTGGAACTGGAATTCAGCTGCTAGAGCAAACGTTGGGGGAAAATCCACTTCCCTTTATTTTTCTTACAAACAGGCAAATCCTCCTCTCAGCTTTCAGTCTGAACATCTGAACTTTGCAAGATGAAATTCCACATGGAGGCTGGGAGGGAGTGTGTGTGGTTGGGAGAGGGGGAAGCTGACACCCTTCCCTGGATGCTTCTGTGGCCGGTGCTGCAGGACTGAGGGTAGCTGACACTTGTATTGCAGCTTTCAGCCCTGCCGCTGATCCAGTTTCGTGAGCAGAGTGATGCACAGAGCTTTCATCAGAAAGCTCCGCAACAGGCAGGGTTGCCTGAATCTTGCACTCTAAAAGTTCTGTGGCTCTCCATGACCACCAGGCAGGGTTGTGATTGATTCAGTCATCACAGAATCATTCAGATTGGAAGAGACCTTTATGATCGAGTCCAACCGTGTAACACACGTAAAATATTTTTGAGTAAGTAGTTTTTGTGATACAGCATAAATCCGTCTTGTGGAGCATTTTTCTCTAAGCTCTTGACTGTACCATTCTGCTAGCACAGATAACAAATGTCTGTGTATCATTTTGATTAATATAAAAGATGTTGGGGGAGTGGGAGTTGTATAAGAAAAGGTACCAGGTTTGTTCTTTTTCCTGATACCTGGACATTAGGCAAAGCTGGAGTTGAGGAAACATGAAAGTTCAGAATTTTTCAATCCTGTAATCTTAGGAGATGGCACTGTCAGCTGCACCAAGATGAGAATAATAACTGCCCTCTTGTATTAAAGCAGGGTCTCTCGCCTCCTGGAGTCTCACCCGTAATTGCTCGTGCGCTGGTGTTACGTAGCAGGAGTAATGAGGGCTCTCCTCACCAGTTGAGTCCCTTGCTCCAGGCTCGCGCAGAAGAAACACAACAGAAATAATGAAAAAAGGAGGAGCTTGATGAAATGTTTCTTTGTGTGATGTTATTGTGCCCAGCTGCGTTATTGCAGTCTTTTGTTTCCACCCTGATTATTCTGTGTCTGCATAAAGCAGGGCATTTTTAAGCCCCCACAATTGCAAAATCAGCTCACATGTGGGTTTTGGGGGAGATGAGGATGAAGGGGAGTGGGAGATACATGAGGAGAAGACAAGCCCAGCTGAAAGCAAGGAAATGAAGTAGCTTTGTCTAGGTCCCAGGAGTGTACAGGCCGTCTTCTCAATCATCTTATCCACAGGGTTGTCCTTTTTTCTGTGATATGGATGTTTAAATGTGCCCTTCCCAGCTGGATTTTTTTTTTTTTTTTGTTAATCCTGGCCTTGCTAAGGCTTTTATTGTTTGATGTAGGAAGAAAAATATTGTGGGGAACCTTTTGTTTCATTTCTTAGCCAGAGACTGAAAACACTTGCTTCCAAATTCATGGTAATTTGAATTTTTTTCAGATTTATTAATGCTCATCTCTTATTCATAGGCATCTGTTTAATCTGTCTAGCCAGAGAGCTACCCCGAATCACATGCTGGCAGCTTATAAGGTTATCAGTTTTTTTCAAAGAACTCATCTAGAGTGTGTTTGACGTGTTGGTCATGGGGGTGTCAGTACTGTGAATGCTTGCACTCTTCATCTTGTGGCGCCTAGGACAGCACAGCCATTTCTGTACATTTATAGTAACGTCTCATCTCTTAGATTGATTTGTTAATTGAATCATGTGTTTCATTTAAACCTGTACAAAAGGCTTCAGTATGAATCAAATCTTTCCCAAATTGTTCTCGTCTTCAAAGATTTGTCATCTGTACTAAGTAACATCTTTCCAGCAGAAATGAGCGTATCCTGAGTAATAGGTGGAAGTTGATCTCTCTGTTGGTGGGATGAAGCTTCAGGTGTCCGAAGGCATGTGATTTGAATTTAAATTCAAATCGGTAGGAGGCTAATTAAAGGAGCTTCATGTCCTGAGATACCAGCTAATTTGGCATAGCAGTCCTTCGAGTAGAGAAGTCATCTGTTGTGACTGTAGGGATTGAATTTCTGTCCATCGAGAAATTTTAAAAGCTACTTTGATGTCGTAAGTGAACAGAGATTGTTCAGACAGTGCGACGGTGCATTGGCCAATTCGGTAAACTGAGGCAAAAGGCTGGGTTTGCATCTCTGGATTTTGGGCATTATGTAAATGGTTAAATTGTGTCTGGCAGAAGAAGATTAAGTTAAAGCAGTGCTAAACCCTGCATCAGTGCCTGCCTTATAATCAGTTTTGAAACAATGGAGAGATACCTGTGTAGGAATCTGCATCAGTTCGACTAATGTAATTGGTAAATGTATTTAGTAAAACCAGTATGGTTTTGTACGTGGATCAGACCTGCAGCTGCTAAATCAATTAGATCAAAAAAGATACTCCATAAAAAGTTGGTAGTGAAATTTCAGCGAGACTAATGTCCCAGAGCCAGCGGGTCCTATGTATCCTTTTATCAGTTCCCTTTGACATTCAGATCGTATGCTTTCCTAAAGGTATGCAGAATAAAGGGCTGTTCTCTGGGACTTCCCATCTGAATAAATGGATTAGATTTTGCATGGTAAAATAGATGTCTATGCTAATAAATATGAAAATAACCTGATAATGGAAATAGCACTGATTCTTTTTATACATAATAAGGAAACAAGAAGCCTAGGCAAATTTATTTATTGTGTATGTATCATTGAGTGGTAAGGGGGAAGTGTTTGCTTTTTGTTTTTCTTTCTTTACATTCACAGAGAAAATTCGTTTGGAGAAAATTAAAGAAAGTTCTGTGGCAAATTGATTTTTGACACTGCTTGATGCTGTTCTTGCATTTTGACCATCATGTCTTACAGCGAGCTCTGGATTTTAAAACTGAACGGTGTGAGATCAGTATAAGATGTCTGCAGAGCAATAGAGTTTTGAAATCCTGTTTTTGGCAGGCATGGGAATAGCTCTAGAAGTATGAATTTGGGAATTGGATCTTATTCCTATAGCTGCCACAGTTTGGGGGTTTTTTTTGGTTTGGGGTTTGCTGCTTTTTTTTTTTTTTTTTTTTTGGTAATAGCACAGTGTGTTTCACTTAACGATGTTTTGCAGGTGGGGAGAAATACAGCATGATAACCTTCCCATCTCAGGCAGGTTATGAAGATAGATTTATGCATACAAATGGCTTTAAGTTTCTTGGGTATTAGTTACTGTAATAATACAGTTCTACAGTAGAGGAAACTGTTGTTGCCTACAATCAGCAGGATGCTGTTTCCATTGAACAGGAGGTATGAGCTGCTTTCAGGCCAGCTGCCATTTTAAACAGTCTCCACATAGTTGTAGACTGCTGTTAGACTGACCTCGAGCTTCCTCTTCATCAGATGAAACAAGCCCAACTGCCTCAACCTCCCTACGTAGGTTTGAAGTAGAAATTTCTGTGCTGCTTATATATGGCTTAAGTCTGACCTCCACAGCTTTGAGTTGTCCAAGATTTGGGCTGAAACTGTGTGTCTTCATAGAAAAATGATGTTTTTATTTTGCAAGTGAAAATGTTTAGGAATAAACTTACCATGAGTGCATGAAATGTATTACTGTGTATTTCTACCACAGCTGTATTAACCCAATGGTATTCAGAGAACATGATTTCCTGGTTCATTAAGCTTCGGTACCCTCACTCCCATCTGACAAGGGTTTTAGGAGACTGCGTTGTAGGCACAAATGATGTTTTACTCTTCCTTGTTTTCTCACCACTGCTTTTCTTCATTGTAAGGCATCAGCAAATGAAGTGCTCTAATCTTAGAGTTTTCCGATTCCACCTTACACAATAGAAGTAAATCAGTATAATTTCCTAACCAGAAAGGCCTGAAATGTTCCATTAAAGCTGAAAGATCTTTATTTGTCTTTCTGGCTGTAACGCTTGTGACACAGTTATAAAATAGATAAAGCCGGTAATAGAGTAATCTCAGTTTAAAAACTGCTATTCAGGTAGCTCTGACAAGTGGTTGTCTATTTTTATTTGGAGTGATTCTTAAAAACACACTCCCACACTTCGTGAAAAATGTATTGTCAGTGAGAAAACCAGATTTACTTACCTCTAACTACTTTGTTTTTCATTCTGTAGATTCTGGTGAAGCTGCATCCCTTGCCATAGAAAGGGAGACATAGCAGTTTGAAAATGCAGCAGGATAAAGCTCAGAAAGGTCAGTATTCTGTCTTCATCACCTTCAAAACAGGCGCTCTGCGGGGAAATTGGTAGGTAATGTTGGACAGGTTTTGACTTTTAACAGCGGCATACCCCACTGTGCTCAGGCAGAGTCATCTAACGTGCTGAAGGCTGTGGAGTGCAGACCTTCACGCTGGCTTTGGAGTGGTGCAGCTGTGATAGCAGCATGCCATCAAGGCCTCCGAGCCCACTGAAGGGCAGAGAGCCTCTCAGCAGAGTATTGTGTTGATGCATCTATGCATGGTAGTATTTCACCAATATTTCTCCATCTTGTCCAGAAATACATTGTTTAAGAGAACCTAAAAGAAAACAGTTGCTATCTGGTAGCCCTGGGCTGGATGTTGACACAGTTAACACGATAGCCAAAAGCACAGTCTGTAGGGGGGGATAAAAACCCTGCAGATCCTCTGGTAAATGTGGCAGAAACAACTCTTGCCGCTAACTTATACAATTACAAGACTGAAAGTCTGTTCAGTGATTCATGAAAGGTGTGGGAGGGTGCAGATACAGTCTTGAAAGAAACTGAAGTTGAAAGAGCCAAGCTGCAGCTAGGAGTAAATGGAAGTAACTCATAAATGCCCATGTCAGCCCTTACTCGCTTATCTAGGGGTTTTTTCACCCTGGAGAAACTTGGGTACAACAACAGATGATACAGTTTGGGGAAGATGCTGCTACTGGAATGTTCACCGGTCTATAATCTGTTCTGACTTTCGTAACAGCGGGGAGTTATGAAACGCGTACTGCTGCAGGAAGCTGCAGGCTGTGTACTCTTCAGTCTCCGTGAAAGATTTTCACAGTGGAGCATAATTGCCCAAGATTCGAGGAGTATCCTCTGCTGTCCCAATTGCAGGAGGTGGAATAGTCAGATAGAATTTGCCCCTCTGTTTTCTGTGGGAGTTGAATAACTCTGCATTGTATGGCAAAGCACTGTAATCCACTGCTTAGTTCTGCACACGAATAGGGCAACTCAAGATTTTTATGAATGGGCTTCTTGCATGTGGTAGATGCGATTCCATTTTCTTCCACTGAGAAGAAAAAACCCAAAGTATTTTTTCTGTCCATAGTCAGTGAGGACCGCATACTGCCATTCTACTGACGGAGTGAAAAAGCAGCATTTTCCCTGTCGTTCTACATGGCTTTAAAATGATGCTCAAAGTCAAGATCAGACAGCCATTGATTGCTCATCAGATCAGTGCTTCTAGTTGCAAATTTTTCTTTCTTTAAATTTCAGCTTCCCTCTCAGGAGTCAACATCCGTTCTCTTGGCATGGACTTCAGTTTTGAGGGGCAGAAAACAAGTGGATCTTCAAGATGAGAAAACATCATGAAGTATCGTCTCATTTGGAATCTGCATTCTAGAGTGCTTCTCCAGAAATCCTGTTATCCAGATGTTTCAAGGCTTTATAAGTTTAAGTTACGGAGTGAACAGAACAGTTTTATAGAGTGATTCTGGCCAATCTTCTTTGGCCTGCTCTCTTTATTTTATAAATAATATATATTTTTTATTCAAAATAGGTAAAAAGTATTGATGCGAGGGCATTTCCAAAGGCCCTTTCATTTTGCAAACATCAGGGAACTCGAGTTCTTGAAATTCTTCCAAGCCATAATATTCTTGGGGATGGTATTTATTTTGAGACTGATTCTCCAACCTTCTCTGACAAGTGGCATTTTCTAACGTGTTTAAAGTTCTATCTGAGTCAGTTCAATTCAATGAGAGACAGACCCACTTAAATTTGGCACTAAATTGATGGTTGGATGTGTGTTGAAAGAAAAAGTGCTGAACATGCATATATACATGTGCAGCTGTGTATGAAAAGAAAATATTCACGTTGCCCATATCAAGATTCAAGAATATTGTGGCCATAGATTTTTTTTTTTTAAATTTTTTTTTTTAGGAGGGTGTAATTGAGTTTGAGTTATAGTGCCCTTTAAGCCCAATCCTACTTGCAGGCACCTAAAATGCAAAAGGGAACTTCAGACAATACAGTTTGCATTAATTCCCAGGGCTAAAATATTTGTGCGTTTATGGAGTCAGAAAGGAAGATGTAAATTCAAAACACGAGTTGGAAATGTGCACTGAAAGTTTAGCTCCAACAGTAGTGTTTGGAGTTCACGCTCCACAAAGGTGGGTTTAGTCCCATAATGCTGAAGAGACAATTCATGTACTGAATTGTTTCAAACTTCTTCCGAAGTAAATGTATTGATTGGTGGTTTAAAGGGTTTTCAGCACTAAGAGGTGATCAGGTTTTTTTCTTCATTTTGCTCCATTTGTGGTCAAAGGAATGTATCTCTGTTTTTATTCTGTGGAACAGAACTGAGAATGTGCTGGCAGGATTACAGGCATTTTTCTAGACCTGAGTCTTTTTTTATCTGCATGATTCAGACCTGGCAACTCCATCACTCATGTTTGAATTAGGTGCATGCTTAAAGTATTAGTATACCGCCTTTAATATCTTTTGTTACCATTTTCTGTCCCGGTTTTGTGTTTGTTTATCGGGCCATTTGTGTTGACAGTGACTACAGAAGCAGTTGTGCATGTCATGAGAAATTACCTGATAAGTGTCTGTTTGGTGACAAAGGCCTTGCCTACATACTCAATCCTTTTTTCCTCTGTTTACTCTGCCGCTGCTACCAGTGGAAATGTGTTCCTGAGACAGAAGAGAGTCTTGCCAGAGATTTTGTGTCTGCAAGAGTAGATGTTTAACTACCTGGTATAAAACCATGCCCTGCGGAGAGGTATTTTATACATCAGCCTCCGTAGTTCAGTGCAGAGCAGGCAGTGACCTCTGTAGAATGTCTTATTGCTGAAGTTTAGTTGTTAGGAGTCAGGGTGGGCTCTCCCAGGCTGTGTAGGTTACTCTCTCCTCTCCTCAGGGCGGTACTGAACACTCTGAATGTTCCTGCTTCAGCCACTTTAACCACGTCTCTTGGGTGGTTCTGTCATCAAATGGTTGTTGAGTGCTGAAACTGTTTTTCCTATCCATCTAAACCTGCATCTCTAACGTAAATCTCGTGGTGGACCTTAAGCTGTGTTTGATGAAAGATGGCTGTAGAATTAATCGCCTCATTTCTGGCAAAACGTGTTCTGGAGGGGGATCTTGAGAGGAAGACGGCAGCTAAACACAATAGGAAATGTGTAGGAACCTAGCACCGACAGAGGCACTATTTGTGCCTTTTAAAACTCTCAACTCCTTGTACATAAAAACAGGGAGATGATTTGGTGACTTGCTGTTTCATTCTGCCAACTGAGGTGTGTTTTTAAGATAGGAATATCGAGCTGTGTCTGAAGCCGCGTGGATTTACAGGAGTTTTCCAAGCAGGTTCTCGTATCCTCCCTGGATTTGGTTCTGTTGACAGCCGTGTCGTCCCTTCAGTGTCGTTCCTCTGCCCGGCAGCAGAAGAGCTGCCTACAAGATCTGCAGGCAGTGTCCCTGCCTGCTGTCTGGCCGCAGCACTGTTCATTAGGCAGCCTATGAAACCAATTTTTGTCTTCTAATTATTATTAAAACATGTCTTTATGATAACGCAGCTGTCCAGCTCAGATTTAGGAACAGCTTTAAAGGTTTCCAAGTAACTTGCTCTTATTCAGTAACTTTTCTTGTCATTAGTTCTGGCCGATTTTTCCCTTTCCTTACGAGCAGCTCAGCCTCACTTGGTTATAACAAACTCTTGTCCAGGTAGAAGCAACGAATAGTTTGACAGCTTCAGAACCACTTCACACCGATATTCACAGGTCAGATTTTTGAAAGCTTGAGAATGAAACGTGAAACAGCCACACAAGTTGTGTGAAAATGAGGCAGAACAAAACGTGGAAGAAAGGCGTGTCTGAGTGACTGACCAAGCTCCATTTTGTCCTCTTGCGCTTACGTGGAGGAGATACCTTTGCGCTACGCCTGGCGTTGTGCTGTTTATGCTGCGTTCCAGTGCCACAGAACAGCCGGGCGGGTTCCTCTGCACCCCGTGGTTAAAGCTGAGCGCAGAAAGCTGCAGTGGAAGGTGGGTGTCCGGGAATACAGCGTCAGCGTGGCGCTTGCTGAGGACATTACGCGTCCGTGTTCTTCAAGGCAGCCCGTAAAGGAACAGTCGGATCCCCGTGGGGAAACTTCGTGTTTCTCAAAATACTGATGCTGAGGTCTTTTTGCTCGGTGCATTGTTGCAGCCGATGCCGCACACATCATCGCAGATGGCCTACTGAGGAGAACGCAGTTTTTCCAATTAGTATTTTTGGCCTTTAAAAAGGCTCTTAACTAGCGATCTGGGCAGTGTAAAAGCAGTAATTTTGACTGCACCCCCTGCTACCTGTGCTTTTAGAGCTGGGCTGCTATTTACTTTTTAAATTGACTTTTTTTTTTTCCTTAGCTTTTTAAAGAAAGTTGCATACAAAGACTGTGATAAGTGCAGGATGCGTAAAGTTCTGTCGAATATGCTAGGTAAATGCCCTGGAAAATAGAAATTCCTCAGGCTGTCTGTAGTCACTGCTTCAGGTAACAAAAGAGATAAAAGCATTCAGCGGAGTGCGTGGTAGTTTTTTGAACATGCAAATAGCTCTTTAAGGGGTACACCCACCACAACATCTCCTTTGTTTTCCATCCCCCTAATCCTCACCCAGAGGCTCTCCACCACATCATCGCTGACTGTAAGGGCTGTAGTGTCACACCTCTCCCTTACATACAGCGCGACACCTCCACCTCTCGTCCCTCCTGAACAGCCTGGAGCCCTCCGGCCCAGCACTCCAGGTGTGGGACTCGAGCCACCAAGTCTCACTTGGTGAGACCCCAATGATAGCGTAGCTCTGGGAGCTGACCAATGCTTCCAGTTCGTCCCGCTTGTTTCTCATGCTGCCTGCGTTGGTGTACAAGCATTTCAGATGCGCTCCTGAGCCCGCCGGGCACCTAGGAGCAGTGTAAATGTTCCCACCAGGATTGCCACCTCATGGCGTTTACTGTCAGTCTCTACCTCGTTAGGTGCTGTAAATCTAGTTGCACCCAAAAAATTCGGTAAACTAAGGTTTGAATTTCAGATCTGATGCTGATTTAAGCTGTGCGACTGTAGCACTCGTTAAGCTGTTGACCTGCAGCCTGGTGCGGTGTGGAAGCAGCAAGGCAACTGTCTCGACCCCATCCGGGGGGCTGTTTTCTCTGGCTTAGCATCAGATCTACACTACAGAATAAAGCAGAGAAGCAGCGGTTTTCAGCTCAGGGTCAGAAACAGCTGTTGTCCTTAGTGGATCTCACACCGCCAGCAGAGCCTGAGGTGTAGAAGCACCTGTATTTAGAGAAGAACGATTCTGTTAGCTTGGCGTAACGTAGTCAAGGGAGGTGGATCCGGCTGCCAGTGGGAGAGCGCTCTTCGCATGGCCAGGAGGCTGCTCTGTAGGGCAGACCAGGCCTCCGACTGCCAGCCGTGGTGCCAGTTATGGTCAGGGTTATTTTGGTGAGGCCGTGGAAGCTGGCATAGGACACCAGATGCTGTCTGTAATTCTACCAACAGTCATCGGGTAGTAATAGACATACGGCTTGAGTGACAGCCAGCGTTGCAGGTGTCGGAGACTCGCCAGGAGTGTCCCCGACAGCGTTGAACACAGCCATGGCAGCGTTAGCTTAAATCAGGGCACAGAAGTGTGAGAATTCAACCCAGGTACAGCAAGTTCCACCTTGCCTTTGGCCCGTTTGTTGTTTGTATTTCAGCATTTTACAAATGCCTTTCGCATCCTTCATGTTCTCTGCTGTAAGCAATTTTTCCTAGTGCGAAAGAACGAACGCTCTTGCTGGATTTTACTGTGACGCCTGCTACTCGGGCTCATCCCCAGACTCCTAGATTAATGCTCAAAAAAACCGACCACTAACCACCACCTCCTCACCTCTCCCCCTTCTCTCCCATTTACATTCAGGTACGCTGTAGTCTTTAAAAAAAAAAAGAGAAAACATCATATTGATGTTTCTATAGACGGTATTGTGGTAAGTCCTCTCCTTGGCCAGCGAGTCCTGTCCAAGGAATTAGGACTTTGTAAGCCTCACTGCACTGCGATTTTGTTTTGTCTCTTGCTGAATTGGTACAGTATGTTTTTGGAGTAGAATGAGAGTGTATTCCTTTACGCAGCAAGTGGTGCTGTGTGTTTTTAGTAGGCTGTACCTAGGGCACGTAGCGTACTGTCATTGACGAGAACCGGGAAGCTTCCTGATAGCGCTCTAGCAATGAATGTTTGCTTCCTGGAACAAACCAGGAATGTGATTCAGCAAAACCTATCCTAGCTGTAGTTTTTTAGTTCTGTACGCTGGTATGGACCGAAAGCACAAGTTAGTATTAGTTACCGAACCTGATGCATAAAGTCTGTAACATAATATGAATGTAAAGTGTCGGGGGGGAAAACAAAAAAAAGAATTTACCTTTTCTTCCCCAAAGTTAGATATAAAGAATGATGTGCTAAGATGTATTCAGGGACCCGCTGCCTCCCGCATAGTCGTTACGCCAGCAGAACAGATTTACTCTCTGCGTAGCTGGCTCATTCACGAATTAGCAGGCTAAGGAGGTGCTGTTGACCTTGTTTATTAAGCCAGAAATAATTAACTCAAAGGGTCATGTTTCCATTTCAGTGACTCCTGTGGTAACAATTTTTGAAATTGATCCGTAGTACTTGAAAACACCTTGATTTTATTGATATTTTTCCAATTCTATCAGCTGCTGGTTTGTTACAGAATACTTGCGAAAATAAACTCATTCTGAAACCATCGCTTAAAGCATTTGCATGGTAGAGTGGCTTTTTTCATTAACAGCAGTGGTCTGCCAAACCGCTTGGCAGCGACGGGCATTGCGAGGCTGTGGCATTACCACGTACGCTTCCTGCGTAGTGATTTCCTTTTCTGGGAATTAACATGGAGATCATACCCACTGTTACGCAGTTTTCTTCTTGTCCTTTTTCCGTCTCCCTTTGAGAGACTTTCCTCTTCCTCCAGAATATATAGTTAAAATATTATCAGCTTTCAGCTGTTTGTGCCAGCTTTTTGGATACTATGAAGGTGAGTAGGTGTCATTTTAAGCAGTTGTGCCACGTTATTTTATTTGTAATTAATGTTTGTCAGGTATCGGTTTGTGATTCTCATCATTCAGGCTCAGCCGGCTTTGCTCAGAGCAGTGGGATCCAACCTCCCGCACTGCTTTTCTCTCTTTCCTAAAAATCTTATTTCTTCGTTTTCTACCTTCAGTTTGGAATGTAAACCTTGTGAAATAAAATGTAAGTTTACGTTTCAAATATGAGCCCATAAGTTGGTTATGCTTTCATGCTGCTTAAAATATTTTTTTTTTCTGTATGAGGTTTTAAGATTTACAGTGGCATTTGTAAAACTTTAGTGGATAACAGCCACTGTTAAAAAAAAAAAAAAAAAAGGAGGAATTATGTTGGGGGAGGGGGGGAACCCAACCAAAAAAAACCAAACAAAAAGGACAAAAGGATCGTTACTTCTTATTCCAATTGCGCTTAAAAGAGACGCCTGCTTGCATCAAATGCTAGTATCGAACAGCTCAGACAGCGCGCGGGTATCTTACCTGAAGGCATTCCTGCTGTTTCAGTACTTGTTAGCCGCGAACTTTTCTTGAGCTAAACCTTGGGCTAAATCCCATGGGAAGCCTGGAAACAAACAAATAAATTGCCCTCCCTATCTCCTTTCTAAACGGGCAGGTGCGTGCTGCACCTTCTCACATCAGCACTTGATAAGAGAAATTAAAATCCAGTGGATTCTTGAAAAGTGTTGGTGTATTCCCATTCCCCCCCCCCCGCCTTTTT
>VYZW01021938.1:2858-99808 GCA_013401315.1 Balaeniceps rex
CTGTATTTGGGAACCTAGTATCCCTCATGCTTCTATACAAACTTATTCTTTAATGGAGGGTTTGAGCTCAAATTTGAAGCTGCCTTAATTTCCCATCTTAGAGATAGAGAAACAGAAAAGGCTTATCTATTACATAAATTGTGTAAGTCAAAGGCAGAAGTCAGAGTACAGTGGCCTGTTATCTTACTAACTTCATGTAAAAATTTTCACTTTTAACATTCTTTCCAGATCAACTTAAATTCAGAGTTAAACATGTGTAAGAGCAAGTTGAATCAGCTTCCATTCTAAGACTGCTTTAGCTAACAGAAAACTGTTATTTGGAGACACATAGGATGTCTGTGTTTAAAATAAACAAACAAAACACCACCACCCCACCCCCCCAAAATAACCCAAACCCTACTCTGAACAGAATCTGTTTAATTTGAGGATTTTTAGATGTCTTCCCTGCTTGTCTACATCTGTGTAAGCTTGGCTTTTTTCCTACATGTTGGCTGTGAAGATGCACAGGGGGAAGAAGCTCTATCAATTCTCACTTAATGGATTACATGAGTATCTTCTGCTGTGTGAAAACTCAAATACTGTAACAATGGCTGAAGAATAAGGCACCACTGACTTCCAAGGATTTTGATCCCTGCCAAGGATGCAAAGAGTAACTGATATTATCTTAATATGATGTAAAGGAAATAAGGGGAAATAATTTTGCTAATGACAACTGCATTATTTTAGGTACCTTGCTAGGTTGGCACTAAGCAAGCAACTAAAAACACTGAAATGATAATTCCAGTGAAATGCTGGATGGGTAAGCTTTGGAGAGGTGAAAGGATAAATCTTAGAAATAAAATTCTAACCACAGGGTGCTAAAGTAATATTGCTGACTAAAAAGAAAACCCCAAATTTCAAAGTCAACTTACACTTTTAAATCAGTGTTAGTTAAGATGTATTCTCTGTAGCACCTCGCAACTCATTTGTTTCATTTATTTCCTGTGATGGTGGAGCTCTCGATGCCCCTTCCACTGCCAAGAGCACAAAGGACCGCTTCTAACACTATGAGTGGATTGCATCAAACCTGAAATGCAGAAAACTGACTGTAGCTCATTCAGATATATTAATGCAAATCACTGTTTAAGTGTAATTAAATATTTACACTTTTTTCAATGGAAGTTAACAAGGGGAGGACATGAAGTTTTTGTTGCTCACTGAGGAACTAGGCAGGTAAAACCAAACCTGGTAAAATTGTTCCTGCTTTATTTGCAGGTATGCCTCATGACTTATGCATAACAAACTTGATGAGTCTGTGTTTGGCATGCCAGAACTATAGATCATCACATACTGTAGAACTTCTGTCAATGCTGGAAACAATTCTGATATGGTAAAGGTACCTTGACCACAGTGACACTTAACTACCAAGTGCAACCTGACTAAAGCTTCTGTGTGAAACTCTGGCCTCTTTGAAACAAAGATCGCTTGATGCTGCCAGCGTGGGAACTTGTTCTGCAGTCAGACTAACTGGGAATGTGGACAAGTCTTGCTTGTAAAGTACTCTAAGGTTTGTAGACAGGAAAGTGGTAATGAAAATTCAAGAACAACAGAAGAGCAATTTTTCAGATCATATAAATGATGAACTCTATGCATTAGATAGAAGAACATTCTAGTTTTTAGAAACCAGAAACATGGACAGGGAGCACAAACTCATGTTTTCTAGAATGTCTTAAAATTGCATTGGTGCAAGCTACATGCCAGTTCTGCTTTGGCTCTCTACAAAGCACATTTCTCAGCTTCTGGGCAGCCCTGTTCCCTCTTTTAGCTGGCCAGTGTCTCCTTTTAACCCACGAATTTTTGGTGATTCATCTTTCTATTCAACTGTAAGAAGTCTGAAGAAACTGAGATCTGAGGAAGCACACAGGGGAAACCTCAAAACAAAGGGGAATTTTTAAGCCAATTAAAGCTGCTACCTTGTTAGCTTTGTAAATACTGCAACAGATAAGCATTGTAAGTGAATAAGCAGCTAAAGATCTACTGGCCTAACAAATGAATTGAAAACTCAATTTGATGGAGCTTCTGTTTGGATTTCTCAACTTTTGAATGCTGCATCAAACTAGTTCAAAACTTCAGTGACTATTTTAGGAATTGATAGGCAAGATTGTCACTGACTACAGTTTCTGTGTGTACAGCAGAAACAAGGTAGAAATTGGAAATGGAAGTCTCTCTTGTCTGCAGAGTAATATAAAGTTCATAGAAGCTCTTAATGGTTTCTGGTATAACTATATTCTCATTACAGCTCTATCCATCTTTCCAAAAGGTTAATGCTCTGCTAGAATGATTTCCTAGACAGAAAAACAATGGTGAGAGGAGGATTTGAAGAAGCTCTGGGAGCCGGGAGGATGTTGCAGAGGGAACTTTGAGGATTCCAGAAAGTAGGACAGCCCCTGACATATAAAGTTTTGCCTACAAATGTTTGAGTGCCTGAGCTACAGGCATATGGTTATACTGACCACAAATACTAGTTTCATAACTCCATAATTATTCTGACCTACAGTTAATACTGTTTCTTCATGCTTTATGTTCACCATATTAATTTGTTTCAGGAGACTTCTGAAGTACAGTAAGATATACTGCATAGCCTTAAATGGAAGTTCATGGAGAAACTTGTCCTAAACTGATAAATATCTATATGGCAACTAACACTATGGAGATCCAATTCTGATGAGACTCCTCTGTACAGAAGCAAATAAAATAGGTGATATCTTGTTTGACTTGTAATATTTAAAATAGGAAATGGATGTGCTTACTCATATGTTCAGAGGTTAGGCTTAGCACCTTAACTGTGTTAGGAGACCCAACTGACTTGTTTGGGTTTTCTCTTCCTTGCTGTTCTGGCTCAAACATTACAGGAAGAAGTGAATAAAGCAGCTGAACTGTGGTCCCTCAGGAGTTGGATGTGAATCTGTTGTTGCAAACCATGAATGGATATTTGTAATCCATAGTGTGGATGCTATGTAAGAAAGCAAAGCATGTATGCTTTCCAAATGTTGGCAAACCAAATTAAATAGGATAACTGTCTACAGTGTCCACATTCTAGTGAACACAGTGCATTAAAAAAAAAAAATTGTGCTAGTTTGTATCAGAACAAAGATAAACAGGCAACTCACAAATGATCGAGGTGGCTGGTGGGGGGGAAGCCATAAAAAAAAGGGGGGGTTTGACTGTTAGGGAAATACATTATTGGTGTTACTTTTTTATGAAAAAGGATGTCAAATACATACATTTAATAGTACACACTAACTCTAAAGCTAAAATGACAGAATGAAACCTGAAGAGTGTGTTGAAAGGGTAAGTGAGGGTCAAGTAAAAAGCTATTCTGTAGCTTGACAGAGTAACTGTCCCATCTTCTGGAGAAAAAAGGCATAATCAAATTTCATGCATTTGAGATTATAGGACCAGCTGTGCATAAATACTTGCAGAAATGAGACTCTGCTAATATTGCAGGGGAATGAATCTTCAGTTACCAACTGAACTGATATTGCTTGTAGTCAAACAACGAGTCTGCATTTTCATAGTACTAGACTACCTGTAGATATTATCATGTTAAGTGTAACAACTGCTGTTCAGGCGAGTGCCTTCAAAACAGGGAGTTGATGAACATACTTACAAGCTCTATTAACAAATATTGTCTCTGAAGAAGGGACAAGTTATAAAAGTGTTTGCTGGCTGCTTTCAATCTCTTACTGCAACATACATACTGGACTGTCAGTGTTCAATTTTTAACTGGTGCCATAAAAATTCTTAGGACAAGTGTAATAAAGTATAATGAATATCCTCATTTGCCTGCAAGCATCAAATATTTCTCCTTTGGTTTTAATCTCTTTTTAAAAATAGCAAACATGCGAAGAGGGAGAAAATGTTCTGGCTTGAATTTCAGGACACTAGCCACAACATGTTTTTGCACTGGTGTCACAGAGGAAGGAAAGCATATCTCTGCATTAAAGTTAGGGGGTGGATTTGGGATATAATTTAATTTCCACAGCAGCATGTCCCAATCACTTGGAAAGCTTGTAATTAACATCATCTCAGGCACCACAAGTAAACAGAATTTGTTTGAGGAAACTTTGATTACTCAATGTGAACTGGATTTTCAGCCAGAGTGCCTGTTCCTGTGTTAAAGCAAGCAAGTATTTTGGAAGCCTGCTTCCTCAATGATGCTTTCTACCCTATCAACTGATCTTACCACACAAGGAATCTAATACAGCCATACCCTAGGTGTAACACTGTGCTAGTTTCTTGTGCTAAAAGGAAGTTCAGTTTCAAGTGCCAAGTCTGCAGGGTGTGCTTAAGTTGGTGGAGTTGAACTCCCTCCCTCCTGGGAGTGGAGGAAAAAGTTTTCAAGTATTCAAACGATAAACTTAACAGCTTTTCAGAACATGTTTCTCTCTTCCTATTAAGTAAAATAAATTAGCACATACAGCAGTAGAGTGGGCAGAAGATAAAGCATCTCTTTAAAATGTAATGCTCTCTGGAATGCATGCTCACACTTAGAAAAGGAAGTGGAAGTCTGAGCTGATGGCTGCCTTACAAAGAGCATGGTTACATCTGGGCATGAGTAGTTTCCTGTGTGGATGGTACAGTGTCTCAAGGCTTCCTCTCATAAATGAGGAATGTGCCTGTTCAGCCACTCTTCGGTTTACTAAAGGCATATATAGACGGTTTTTCAACTATTTTAACTTGCTCAAAGTTCCAATTATGAAATGTTCGGAGAAACTTTCCTGTTTCTCAGACTTTATACTACCTGGTCCCTAAGGCAACTATTGAAGTACTCTAGCATGTTTTTGGAGAAACACAGTCAAGGTTTTGCCTAAAACTGTCCTGTCAGAAGTAAAATTGATATCAGCTTTTTTGCAAGGACAAGCAAAGGAAGCCTAAACTTGAGGTACTTCAACATGGAACTACAGAGCATTTCTGCTAAAGCTTCTTGTCCATGCTATGGCTGCTTGAGATAATAGAAGTTTACCTTAGGTTTGTCTAACATCCTTCCTCTCAAAGGGCAAAAAGCATTTTCTACTCAAGCCAACAAACTTTATTTCATCCAAAGTTGGACAAAGGCCTTCATGTAAATTCTGCTATCCAGGAAAGACTATAAACAAACACATGCAAAAAGCACTTAAAAGTTTGTTGCATAGGCTTAACTTTCCAAGTGCTCCTCACTTCTACCAACAGCTTAGTCTGGTCTTGTCAGAAGCTTATTCTTTTTCTAATTGCTGGCACAAAAGGCTCTTAAATCATGTTTTGACAGCTGAAATACTACATCTTCATAAATAAAAAGAACTGTCAGTAGTGCTAGTGCAGAAGCAAAGGAACCAGATGCAGTACTAAAAGCTGGGGGAGGGGATAATGAGTCAAAAGTTAAGAAAAGCATCTGCTTATAGTTTGATAGCAGCTATCTATCTAAATCCAACCCAGAAAATTAGATCCTGCCACAGCTGGCATAGAGATTATGAACATGTCACTGAGGAAAAAAAAAAAACTGTTTAGAAGTAATAGTACTAGATCAAGAGGGTATTCTGTTCACTTCTGTTCTTTTCATTGTAAAAAAGACAAAAACAACCCACAAGAATTTTCTGGTGTCTAAAGGTCAAGCTAGCATCTCTCTTCCAAGCTTAGAAGGATCTCCTATAGTAAAATATAGTAGCTTTATTTTACATGTGGCATATTTCTCCCACCCTTACTTTGCACATGGGCCTTTAGGTTGAGCCTTTCTCTACTTCACTGAAATCCTGCATTGGAAGGGTGTGTACAGGATCTCGCTTCTCTTCCAAGCTCAGATCTATCTCATTTCATCAGTACTAAATTCATATTCAGATAACACAGACACAAAATGAGAATGCTTTTTGAAAGCCACAACACAAAAAGTTTTAAAATGAACTGCACAGAAAGATATTAACACCTAGAGTATGTTAGCGTTAGTAATAAAAGACATTGTATGACCAACCATGACCAACACAACATGTGCCAGTACCTCACGGTATGAAAAGGAACAAGATATTTAGTTGCTTCTGGACCTGAAGACCAGGTATTTCCTTTCCAAGCAGAGGTGCCTAAGCACAGGCCGGAGGCGAAGCGATCAGATCCTCCCGGGACCGAGGGCACCGAGTGCCGAGCTACTTCACCTGCCCTCTGTAAGCTGTCCTTGCCGCCGAGGCGGGGGCTCCCGTTGCTCCGGGGCCGCCGCCTTCCTGCGCAGCCCCTCTCCTCCGGCCGCCCGTCAGCAGCCGCCCGGCGGACAGCTCCGGAGCGGCGGGACGCCGGGGTGGGGGCCAGGGAGGCCGCCGCCGCCCTGGGGGCTTTGGCCATCTGCCGCCGCCCCGACGGGGACCCCCTCCCCACCCCGCGCCTCACAGCAGCCCCCAGTGCTGCGGGGGCTCCTTCCCCGTCCCGCCCCCCCCCAGCCGGCTCGGGGCCTGTCCCAGCCCCGCGGGGGTTCAGCCGCTTCCAGGGGGAGGGACATCCCCCGCCACCGGAACGGGAGGACGCCATTGGGAGCAGCCCAGCCGGGGAGGCGTTTCCATGACAACCACCTTCCCGCCCCGGGGGCCTTGCACGCGCCCTCGCCACAGCGGCGCGACGAACCCCGTCCCCGTGCCGCCGCCTCCCCGCTCCTTCCCGGCCGGGTCCCGCCCGCCCGCCTCACGGCCCCCGTCGGGAGGATACAGCTTGAAGCCCCGGAGGATCTCCTTGGCCCGCTCGTCCGTGGCCGACATGGTCCTGCCGCGCCGCGCCGCGGGCGGACGGGGCTGGGCCGGGCTGGCCTGGCTGCGCGGGGCTGGGCGGGAAGGCGGAGGTGACAGCGGCGCCTCAGGACCCCCCCCCCCTCCCCCCTCNCCGGCGCAACCAACCCGAGCGGCCTCCCGTCGCCCCGCCCCCCGGCCCGCCGCACTGGCCAATCACCCTCTGGCACCGCCCCGCTGCCCCGCCTTCTGGCCCAGGAAGGACGGTGCGGCTGGCCAATCAGACGGCGCGTCCGCCCGCCCGCCGCCCCTCCCTCATTCAAGGGCGGCTGCGCAGCAGTCGTTAAGGCGTACGACCCGGCCGAGCTTGACGTCGCCGGGGGACGGGAGTCGCCGCAGGACAAACCTTTCCCCGCCGCCCCGCCCAGCTCCGCTTCGCCGTTGTGAGGCTGGGCCGCGGGGGGGCGCGGGACGGGACCGGCGGAGGGAGCGGGCGCGCGTCTCTGCAGGCGGCGGCGGCGGCCCGAGCGAGGGGAGGCCTCGGGGGGTGTAGCGGAGGGTGCTAGGAGCCGTCACAGGCCTGGTCAGCACCCGCCCGACGACAGCCCTCGCGGCTCGGTGCCGACCGGGCGAACGCCGCCTGCGTTGTTCCCGAGCTGCTGGAGCCCGGCTGGCGCTTCCCCTTACGCCTTGGGCAGGTCCGGCAGCGAATTCATCCCTTGGGCTGCTTGGTAGCAGCTCAGCCGAGCTCCAGCCGTGAATTTGGGTAGTGCTGGGGACCTGGGTGGTTGCTGTGCTCAGACCCACAGCATCTTCTGCGTGCCAAGGCCAGAGCTAACAGGACCAGTGTTATGGAGAAAGTTTAAAATAAATAGTGTGTTTTCCCTGGAAGAAAAGCGGCCTTCTTTGTACTGCAGAAATTTGGCCTTTGTGTAACAAAGTAGATGGTGGGGGAAAGTCTCTGGTTCATTAGTGCATCCCAGCAGCCAAGCTACTCTTTAATATGAGCACGATAAATTAACTCCTCCGTTAACAACCTTGAGCGCAGCTTACACAAAGCATTAATAAGTCATGAGAAAAATAAAGGCAGCAGCTGTAATCCAGGCTCAGAACAGGGCCAGCGAACAATCAGGGTGCCATCAATACGTTCATGGCTCCGCTTGCCTCCAAATCAGCCACTATACAAATGAGGAGAACATGAACATTAATAAAGGTCGTGTTTAATGCATAAGGACAAGGCCACTGCCAGTATAACCAGTAAGAGAACTTAAAAATAGGTAGCATTTATTTCCCTGATGTATGTGATCCATGCTCAGTTCCACACCATCAGTTGAAAAGTGTATGAACAGATAATTTTGAGTCTGGGCAGAGCGCCAGGGGTACACTATGCTAATATAGATCTATCTTTTATTAAGAGTCCTTCCTGGGGTTTAGATAGGCTGTGTAATTGCATGCTGTCTAAGGAAGAGGGACTAAAGATCACTGAGGAGAAAAGACTGATGGGGAGAAAAGACAAGCAAGAAAAAAAACAGACCTGAAGAAGGCAGAAACAAATGGTCGTGTGTGTGGGAAGAGCCTGCCGGGTGGAAGTATGACATGCTGGTTTACACAAGACATAAGGAACTCAATCCTGCCTCTGTTCAGGCTCCTCAGAGATGAAAGAGCCAGAGACCAAATGGATCTTGCAGTTAGGAATTCTTGCGGTATTGAAGGGCTTCTCTAACATGGCAGTAGGAGTGTTTCCAGAATTTAGGATTGGGGCCTTTGTGTTTTCTGGCCAAATCCCAGAGTTCCCAAATTCACTTTGCTGTGCAGGGAAGCACAGGCCTGGCATCTCTCATTTTTGAACTCCTGAAAATCACAGAAGAGCTCATGGCTGAAGTGTGAAGTTCTTGTGACTGCTCCGGGCACGAGCAGCAGTGGAACGTGACACCATAACTGAGAGTGACAGAAGCCCTGAGATCTCTCTCCTCTCAAAATCCTCTGGCTGCATTAACACAAACAGTGCCCTTGAGCACATTGGCTTTCCAATCCACTTGCAAGAAAGTTGCTGCAAGTCTCACTATCCCTTGGTGCCACTTTGTACTGAAAACCTCACCTTGGCTTTCACATCTCTGGCAGGTGTGACAATTTCTGAGCTGCCACTGCAGGTGAGAAGATGCCTCCAGCTTGCTTTCTGCTTCCCCAGAAGCTTTTCTCTCAAGGTGCAGATAAACCAGCTGGTGTTTCTCCAGATCAGCGTAATTGGGAGATGGTTTCATAAGCTGGGGCTCCGTCCCACCCCGCTCTTGATGGAAGGGGTTGTACAGCTGTGTATTTGCAACCACCCAGACACACACATCACTCCTGGCCTGGTCAAGGTGCAAGATGAGAGTCCGGTGAGCAGCTTAGTCTCTGCATCCTGGGAAATGTGGAGAGCTTGACAGCTTCTTCAGCAGGAGGTGGGAGCTCCCATCACCCCATGCTCTGGAGATGTGTGCTGGAAACTGGGGGGTCAGAAGCCTGGAAGGAGGATGAAGCATGGGAAATAATAATATGGATGAAGCATGCGGAAAGTACACACAGATGAGGAATGAAACTGCATCCAGGACCATGTTAGCATTTACGCAGCTTGGCTTACCCCTAGAGGTACTGGCCATTCGGTCATGTGCAGATGCACCTGCTCCTGCTCTAACATGGCCATGGTGACAACAGTTGATTTTATTTTGCTTTATGTTGTTGGGAAGTAAAATTATTATGGACACTTTAGGAACCAGATCCTAATCCTGGTGGCTAAATCTAGCCTAGCATATGATTTCTGAATATAACGTGTATTATGTGAGCTACTGGTAAGGCCCTATGTTGTCTTAACATACCTCTTTTCACAAGAGTTTTTTGATTTAAACCACCTTATTTATGAAAGGTGCGGAAAGAGATAAGAAACACAGAAGTACCTGCTTTCACTGTTGGCCCTCTCCTTGGTGAGGCCAGGTGGTAATTTTCTTGCCAATGACACATCAGAATTGGGACTTTAGGAGGGGAAGAACCAGCTCCAGAATTGTGTCCTGGGGCACTGGGAGGTACACACCTACAAGGGGTGAAGCTGGTGCTGCTGGCCTGGCAGGCAGGAGGCAGGATGAGCAGCTGGAGGCACAGGGCGCTCGAGAGCCTGAAGAACCAGACACTGAACTCGGTGTGATGGAAGCTTCAGGACAGAGGGGTGTCATTGTGCTGTTGATCACACCCTTCCCGGTCTCTGTCCCTTACAGGTGACTTTGCAGCCTTGTGCCTGGGCTTCTGACTGAGAGAAGCCATGTTCTCAAAGTCTCTCTCTGGGGATCCGTGACCCCACTGCTTGGGGAGATTTCTCTGGATTTACGGTTTCTTTTCTCAGGCAATGCAGAGAAATAAGGTGAATTATCTGCTGCCTAAAAGGGACCTGGATTGCAGAATCACAAGGGGAAGAGATGGGGTGAGTCAAGAGGTAATGCCAACATTAAAAGATAAAATGGATTAACATCTCCCTGCATGCAGAAAGCTGCGTGGGTGGAGCAAGAGGTTGCAATAGCTGTTTAAAAGGGGATGAAACAGCTGGGCATCGTCGTATTTTTCTCTTTAAAAATAAAGAAATCTATCCCAAAAGCTGAGCTTAGCTGATGTTATCCTCCAAAGTCCACGTCAGTCAGCCAGGCTGGCTGTCCACAGTCCGGAGGTGTCAGGACAGCCTGACTAACAGACCCTGCTGGCTGACCTACCTGGGGCTATAACGCAGCTGATTTTCACCTGCAGGCTCCAGCAAGAGGTTGCAAAAATGATCCATGGGAAATAGCTCACAATCATATATTTCCATTTCTATTTCAGCCTGGGATTTCAGCTTTAACAAATCTTGAGACAAATGAGGCTGTGCACTGCTTGCCCAAGGCAACTGTTCCAGCGTGTCTGTGGGGTGACATGAACCGTGGTGGAGGGCCTGTTTAGGACTTGATTAAAGAGGTAATTCTCATTCCCCGTGCAGATGAGATCTAAGTGTGGCTTAAGTAAATTACTGAATGGCTTGTTATAGCCCTGGCTGAGTTCCCTTGCTGCGCAGGGCCTAGTTTTTTACATCCAATTTGCTGTGAAGCCCACAGTGTCACAACACCATCCCAACGCCCGCATCTCTGCGCTTGTCTGACACCCCTTCTCTGGAAGATGGGACCCCGGGGACCTGCTGCGGATGGCTCTGAGGCGCAGGTTAAGCCCCATCAGTTTTCCTAATAGTTTCTGATGTTCATTCTCTGAAAGCTCTCCCCCTCCCGACAATGCCGGTCTTGGGCTTGATCTTCAGGGACTAGCTGACTGAAAGCCAGAAGCACTTTGCTCTTGGCTAAAAGATTTTTAACAGAAGCACACTTTATTCACAGTGTGGCACAGATAAGTGTACAGACCTCAGGAAGGGTAACAACGCCAAAAGCCTTCTTGTTCCCACCCCTGCTCTTTTACCCCCTCGAGTCTTTTTGGCTCCTGATCTGTGTCCTGGAGAGGATCTCAACCCCTCCAGCTCCCTCCCTGCTCCCCCATATCACAGACTGAGCTCTGCCCTTTCATTTGTCATTTGTATGGGCCGCTTTTCTATGAAGTTTAAAATCACTTCTAGCACCTTGTGATCTTTCAGCCCACATCTTGGCATTTTTCCATCCGCATCCCAGGAGGAGTGGCGGGAGGCTGGTAGCCTCCATCATCCTGCCCCATGCAACTGTTCAATCCTTTGTTGCCGTTCGTAGCCCCTCTTCAGCTTCTCAGGCATTGCCCGGTTCTTGCCATGAAGTGGAAGATTTAATCCCCTCTGAAGGCTGTAGTGTATGCAAGGATTCGAAAGAGGAACGGGACCTGTTCGCGCGAAACAGACCCGCGCTGCCATGCCGTCAGAACAAAGAACACGCTAAAACGTGGCCTTACAACGGTGGCCCTTCGCACGGGTCGTTCTGGAGCGCAAAAACCCCGCGACGCTGCCACAGCACCTCATATCCCCGGAGGAGAGAAGCAGAAACTTCACTTGCTTGTAATTAAACAGCTTCTCGGGACGCGGCGAGGCGGCATTTGCTCTGGGGGCTGCTGTGCCGTAGCTCAGCGGGAGCCGCCGCCCCTGCTCCGGGGGGCCCAGCCAGCCTCACCCGGGCCGCAGCGGCCATTCGCCCAGGGATGCCGGGCCGCGGCGCTCGGTCCCTGCGGCCGCCTTGGGGCGGAACGTTCCGCGCGCGGCCGCGCGTTCCGGGGGAAGGAGCCGCGCGCGGGACACCGGCGCCGCCATCATGGCGGCCTGAGGCGCGGCGGGGACGGCGCCGGGAGCCGCGGGGCGGGAGGCCAGGCAGAGAGGGAAAGCCGGGGGAGGGAGCAGCCGCCCGGCCCTCCCTCCCCCCCCCCCCCCCCCCGTGCACCGGCCCTTTCCCTTCCCCGCTCTGCGGCCGCGTCTCGGCGCTGCCGGGCGTGCGGCTCCCCGAGCCCTGAGAAGCGAGCAGGGACCGGGGCGGCGGTGAGGGGCGAGAGGGCCCCGCGGCGGGACCCCGGCTAAATCACCCCCTGCGGCAGGGCTCGGCCCGGTCGGTGGGGCACGACTCCCGGCCCGGCGGGGCCCGAGGGCCCTCCCGGGGGTCTGGGGGGCCGGGAGGGCTGGGGGGCCTGGCTGCCTCCGTGCCCTGCAGCCCGCCTCCCTCCTGTGGGGTCTGCGTGCCGCTTCCTGCCGTGGAACCCCGTCAGGTACCTTAGAGAGGCTGCAGCAAGGCGTGGCTGGGGGGAGAAACCCGGTTTATCCCCGTGTATGTGTTACTGTAGCCTTTGGGCAAGCTCCGTTAAAGTGTCTTCCATTTGTATTTCAGTCACTTCTCATCAGGATAAATCGGTTGTGGAAAGAGCAGCGAGGTAGTCCCGGTGACGCGGTTGTGCAGACAGGTTGCAACCGCAACGCAGTTGTCTGAGCGTTAACTTGGAAAGGGGCAAAGAATTGGCATTCCTTTCCTAGCAGGGCATGGACACAGCTAACCAGTCTTTTGTAACCTCGTGCACCAGCGTGTATTTGGATTACCTGTGAGGGAGGACAGTGGCTTGGGAACCGTGAAATCTGGATTTCATTCCCAGCGCAGTCACTTCATGCGCTCTCCTGAGAAAATTTTCTGTCCTCTGTGTCTGTTTCCTTATCTGTGAGTGGGGAGAGTAGCACTGATGTACCCTCAGGTGTATTAGGAAGCCACATTGAGAGTTATTGTATTGCAGGGATTTCTCAGTTGAAACCAGTACTATTCAGCCATGCTGCATGTGTGCCTTTGATGAAGGTAATCCCAAAGACACTTTACACTGAGAAACTGAGAAATCTTTGGGTGGAGAGTGCAAAAGATTGCCCGCTCAGGTTGGGACCATTTGTACCTGCAGGTGTAATGGAATGGAGTAAAGTGTATTTTTAGAAGTTGACTAATAAAGGAAGCTGGCTGTGTTGCCTTCACAAGTCTTAATTTGGTTAGGCATGGCAAAACAGTGCTAACACCTGTGTGACTGTACCACCCCCACGAGGGCAGATGTGGTCCCAGCGGTCACACAGAATGAGACAGGTTCTCTGGTGTCTGGTTTTCTTCACCAGAGTAAAGGTTACGTGCTATGCTTGAGAATTATCTGATACAAACGTAACAGGAAAAAACCCTTATCTGCTAAGTTCTTTGTTTGGTGTCTGAATAATATGCTTCAGAAGTTTTTTCTTAGTTGTTTGTAAACAAATAACTTATTTTGTTGAACTTGTTAATAAACAGTGTTTTACATTTCAAAAGCAACATGTCAGTGCTGGGAGACAACACGCACACCAGAAATGTCAGGCAACAGCTGAAGACAAAGACCTCTCTTTACAGGGACTTAAATAGAGCCTTTGTAGAAAGGGTATTTTTATCACTTCAGCTTTCCAGTTAACCAAAACCACTTTAACTGTACAATGTAGACTGGTAAACTATTTACAGGCCACAGTTCTTTTTGCCTTGTAGGCTAAGAAAGCAACAGGAATTAGGTACACATGCTTTATCTGTAGTCAGTGTGAAAGGAAAAAGGCGCGATGTGCGGGCCTACAAGGTGGATCAGTTCTTCACAGAGAATTAAGTTAGTTGCTGTTTGTAATAAGGAAGGAGGAAGTCTTAGCTGGCCTCTAATACACGTAATAATAAACGTCTTTGCAGTTGGCATTATTTGGCAGCATCAGTAGAAGGAAAAGTCTGAAAACAGCATGGAATCTAAACTCCTTTCCTACTAGCAGGAGTAGATCCTTTTAGGGAACCGACCAGACAGTCTGCAGAAATTGTGCTCAGATATTGCGTGGTTCGTTTTTGCTCCCCAGATAAAACAGCATTCGAACCTGCTGGGTTCCTGGCCTGCGCTCTGAAGAAAAACATGGCTCTGCTGACACCAAAAAGTTACTATGCTGAGCGTACCTTCTGATCCACTGCCAGACAGAATTCAGCAGGGGAGAAAGGATGTATTAATATCATGCTCTTTTATTGACAGATTGGAAACCTAGAATGGCAGGAGAACAGAAACCGTCCTGCAATCTTCTAGAGCAGTTTATTTTACTAGCCAAAGGTACAAGTGGCTCAGCTCTGACTGCTCTTATAAACCAAGTGCTGGAGGCTCCTGGGGTTTATGTCTTTGGAGAGCTATTGGAGTTAACAAACGTGCAAGAGGTAAGAGATGAGTTTCTATCCTAATGCCTCTTCTGCACTCCCAGTATTAAGGGATCCCCAGAAGTTTCCACAGACAGCCTGAAATTTCTGTGCCAGAAAGGGCCTGGTGCAGCTTGTCTTGGTTCTGAGAAGTTTGTGTATGAGAGATCGACGTTCCTTTTGCCTGTATAAATTAGATGTTAAAAAATACCTATATAAAGCTTTGCTACCTTAATGCGATCGCTAATACAGCAAAAACCTGGCAGCAGCACAGTAACAATTTTAAGAAGGCACCTAGCCAGCGAAGAATGAAAAAATCCCTTTCTACTCCTTCATTGTTCTGGAAAGCATAACTTCAATGCTCTCCAAAAGTCTTCATGAACAGATGTCTAGTGTATCACGCCTGGGTGGTACCCAAATCCAAACCATTTCAAACCAAGGTGGAAAGTAAGTTCCAGAGCTTTTACTAGGAATGCCTTGCCAGCAGTCCCCTCTACTACAGTGAGGGAATCTAGGTTGAGTATCCCTGCAGCTGGTGTAATGTGGCGTACAGCAAGTTTAGCTTTCCAAACGGGCTCTTAGGTATGCTGAAAAATGCCTCTATGGTTATTCAGCATCAAATCGCAAGTACGTTTTTTTTTCCTGGATTTGTGTGCAGCAAACGGTATTAAAAAAACCCACTCAATAAAAATCACTGCTTGGTGCTGCAGTTATTCCAGTGAAGAGTTTGCATGTGAGAGGAGTGCTATTACTTTCAAATGCATTCAAAATGTCCTAGCTTGCTTTGCTTTGATGTTTTTGTGGCTCTGTAGGTAAGCTGTCTCAGCTTTCCCAGTAATAGCAAGGATGCTTAACCAACCAACACCATTGCCTGCTTGCTTGTCACATGATGAAAGAGCTGGCCCTGTAGGATGTCAGCTGAAATTAAGAGTCGCCTTTTTCTTTTACCTCCTAAGGTGCTGCTCAAAGCAGTTGACAGTCCAAACTGTAGTTAAGTTCTGGTGCATAGAAATGGCTAGACCATCTTGACTCTGAAACTGCTGACATTTACTGCTGCTCATGAGGCCCATGGAAAGGGTCCAGCTCTTTAAGATTGGGACATAATGGCTTTTCTGGGTACTGCTTGTCCTATGTAGACTTAAAACATTCTCTGGAGAAGTTGCCTACCAGTATCGTGTAGGCTGTTAAAAATGTTACATGGAATTTCTTTTGTTGTCTTCCCATCCAGCTTGCTGAAGGGTCTCATGCTGCTTATTTCCAGTTGCTGAACCTGTTTGCGTACGGAACGTACCCGGACTATGTAGGTAAGAGACTGCCACCTGTTTGCAGAGTATGAGGCTGGGTTGCCCTTTAGAATTGTCAGAGGCAGTTCTTTGCTTTCTGTGGTACCTGGTGTAGTGTGGCTGGGTGAAAGTGTCTAAGAACAGAATTTGCTTGGGAGGAGAGTTGTTCATAGGAGGTTTCTGGGTCATGTGTGCTTTTTAATTGCTAAAATGTGGAGGAAGGCTAGAGATGATGGTCTTTTACTGAATTGGATGGGACTACAGCACTGGATTGAATTGGTCTGTAGAAGTATTCATTGATGTTCACAGGCTGCTTACCTCTGTGGAGTGCAATTTCAGACTTCTGTTTTGAAATTTAGATGACATTGGTTATAGAAGCTGCAGAAAACTTAGACAAAATTGTTCTGCATTATTTATAAAAATCTGTATGGTTTATGGGATAACCTTTTATTCTGTGACGGCATTGCTGAAACAAAATGAAGGATTTCTTAGCTAGAATACAAATTGAAATAATGACTTTTATACAGCTTCAGAATGACTATGTGTGAATCATCTCAGTATCTGTCGGGATGTGCTTTTATCTCTGGTGCTTATGCACTTCCATTCTGCTGCAATTTAATACTTCATTTGTGGGTAGCAGCCTAATCCAGACCATTACAGAGTGTGACAAATAATTCTGTCATAGTGCTGGCTATCACTGTGGTGGATGAGCTATCTAGTTCCTGTAAGGAGAAGTGGCATCCGTAAGTGCAAGGACTGGAAATTCCAGTGGCCGTGGAGCAACGCGAGCCTCATGAATTCTGTGACTGATTAGAGGACATGTTTGCTGTGCATGGGTCTTGTGTCCCAGCATGTGACAGCGCAGTTCATTCTTCCTTTTCTAGTGAAGAAACAGAAGGGGGGAAAAGTAGTCAAAAGGTAAAGCATTGAATGAGGTGGGATGGATGGGAGAACTTGAGTGGCCCTGAAACACTAACTTCCATTAAAGTAGATATTTTGAAGAGTTTCTTTGCTTTGGAAAGCTGCCAGTTTCCTTTCTGTTTTTAAATATTCATGAGGCACATGAATATAATACAGTGATGGTGAGGCCATGTAAGTATCTAGATTAATAATTTCTCCTCTCTTCCTCAGCCTGGTACTTCGCACTTTCAACCCCAAATTCTGCAGCTCTCTAGAAAACCAGCTGTATTTACAACCAGATCAGCAAAGAGGGAAGATTTTATTCTGTCAGCTCGCTAATGAAATAAGAATGACTTGGTGCTAGAAACAAAGCATTGACCAACCGTTTTGGCAGGACACCACTTGTGTAGATGTGAATTATGTTCTAATTCCAAAACCAGAATTAGTAAATAAGCAGAGAAGAGTGGAATTGCCAACTTGTTTTTTAACTTTTCCCCTCTCTCCCTGGGTGTGCTAATCTGTCAGCAGCAGCAGCTCTCTCTGCTCACCAGCACCCACATTAGCTGGAGGAGTTCAGCCTCTCAGGTTTAGTGTAGTGTAACTAGCCTGAAGTTCTGCAGCCTAGATTATATAATTCTTGAAGGAAAGTCCTGAATCTTGTCTTTTTAACATTAACAGCGAACAAAGATAACCTGCCTGAATTAACAGCGACTCAGAAAAACAAGCTGAAACACTTGACGATTGTAAGCCTGGCTTCCAGAATGAAGGTAAAGTACACTATGTATGATAGCAGTCTTCTGTTTGTTTGTTTTTGTTTTTGAAAATGGCATCAATTCCATAGCCTTGAAGTTGTATCGGACTGCATGAGTACTCACAAAAAAATCCTGCAAGTGGGAAAGTACGTGTAACGTACAGTGTTCTCTCATGGTGCATTTGGGACATTAACTTAGTGGACTTCCATGGATGAGATGTGGGGGTGTCTGAACTACCATGCAAATTGGTCAGTAAGGGCTGTGAAACTTTGTATGGCTTCTTTCACTGCTGGAGATGGAGAATCATTCTTAAAAACACTGACTTTTTGTTCTAGAGAAAACTAAGCAACGCTCTTAATTTCTTCTACAATCCCATTACCTTTTTTCCTCCAGAACATGCTATGCCAAAGCTTCAGGAATTACCAAAGTTGTGTCAGAATATTATGTAGCCTAGTAGCAGGCGTTTGTTCTGCCACAATCAGTCACTGCTGTACTTGCAAGGTAAAGTGTAGGATACAATAAACGTTTGGGTCTTGACCTTCTGAGACTTAGGTGTTCATTTTGGCTCTAGGACTGTTAACTTATTCTTGGACTTGCTGTTTTTAGTGCATTCCCTATTCTGTGTTGCTGAAGGACCTGGATATGAGGAATCTGAGGGAGTTGGAAGATCTGATTATTGAAGCGGTTTATACAGATATTATCCAGGGGAAGTTGGATCAACGAAACCAGGTGCTAGAGGTGGATTTTTGCATTGGCAGAGACATTCAGAAGAAGGACATCAGTAACATTGTCAAAACACTCCAGGAATGGTGAGGCAGTCTCTCCACCTTCCTTGTCCTTGTATGTAGCTTGTCCTGTCTTTTTCTTATTCCTCAAAGTTTCAAGTGCTGGCTCATGTTCCGTTAATCAGGAGTCATATGCTGTAAGGAGGCGCTTGAAGGAGTCGTCTATTGGGCAAGTTTTCCAAGATCCCATCTAGGATTCAATTTGTGTTATATATCAAGCCAAACTATTCTAGGTCTTGAGATTCTTCTCTCATTGTAGCTTTTACATGGCAGAACCCTGGCGAGGAGTCAAGGGTCTTTTCAAACAGACGTGCCAAACTGGACTCATGGGCTTACGGCAGGAGCTACTCCCCTTTCTGCTGTTACACTTGATAACAAAAACAGAACTGTCCATTACTTTTCAGCCTTTTTCACTGTGATGAGAACTGCATGGGCAAGTTCTAGAGAATCACAGTTCTTTGGAGGGGATGTCTCATGAAGTTTGAAGTTTCAGATGCCTTTGCCTTTTCTTTGTTCCTGCAAATACAGGCTGCATGCAACCGTATTGGGACTGTAGTACTATCTTTTTGTACCTTTGCCAGGAAGCTGCTTCTCGTCTTTTTGTAGGATTCCCTTCCCACCCAAAGAAATTCCCCTGTAGAGTGTTGAGCCTGTGGCACGTTCTGAGCTGACTGGGAATTGCGTCCTACTTGCTATGGTAATGGATGCATGAAAAGTAATTAAACTGCTGTGCAAATATGCTGTCCTGAGGTGGGGGCAGTTTTTTTGCTTCTCTACTCCAACTCCCTCAATCCCATCTCAGCGAGAGGGCTCTGGCAGCTTCCAGGACCTTACAACATTGTTTGGAAAGTAACAATGAACCCACCGCCAATTCCCTTTCTGTCCTCTCCAGTCACAAGTTCTGTGTTGGAGGAATGCTCTTGTTGTTTGAACACTTAACAGGCAGGGGGATTCTCTCAATCTGACTTTTTTGTTTAATCTTAAAATTTGACTTACTTTTGAAAAATGCATTGCATCCCTGTTTAAGCAGTAATTCTGATTGAAAAGGAAGTTGAAAGTGCATTGAACCTGCAGTTACTTTTTGATGGGCAGGCAAGAGTAACGTGGACTCAGAATGCTGTGAAATACATTGAATGCTGTGAAATACATTGAGTAAACAGCAAAGCTTTTTCTTGCCAGCTTTTTGGAACTGTAATCTTTAAGGAGGAAGTATAAATTTAATAATCTCTTAATCTTTTAGGCAAGCATGACTTTTCAGATTGCCTGATTGAGCTGCTCCAGAGAGAGCTCCTAAACACTGTTTGACGTTGTTTGTATCTTGCAGGTGTGATGGTTGTGAAGCAGTTCTTTTAGGAATTGAGCAGCAAGTACTTAGAGCCAACCAATACAAAGAGAACCATCACCGAACTCAGCAGCAGGTAGAGATGGAGGTGGGTACAGAGCCATTTCAGATGGCTATGTGCTTTTTGATAAGTGTTTGTTTACTGAAGAAAATAATCTGGTAATACCTGATTAATGGTCGTGGCTTCTCTGAAGTAGGCTAGCAATCATGCAAATCGGATGTGCTCGTTTGGGGTAGGAAGAAAACACATCTGCTTCCATGTGCTAGTAACACCACACACATCAAATTTGCCCACTCTGAGCAGGTTGGAATTTTTCTTTATAAAAATATGCTAGGTGGGTGCGCTAGCTGTAGTTTCCTGAGTTGATTTGTTAGGAAAAGTGTGCTTTTAACGCAGAGCTTGGATGCAGTTCTGGTCCTTTTGTGCAAGGCAGGAAGGAAGTAAAAAACAGTTCACTTTGTTTTAAACCTGAAAGTGTAATTAACAGAAGTCTCTCCAGTCTCATTGCTTTTGCAAAAAGCGCCCTCAGCAGCTTCCTTCGGGGTATTTCTCTTGGGGTCAAGTTGAGCACCCAGGCAGGGCTCTCTGACACGCTCTCTCCAGCAGCGGGAGGTGGGAGCACTCCTGCCTCTGTTGCATGCGCAGCTGGGCGGTAGATGGCAGCACGGGCATGCGATTTTAGCCCCTGCTGATGTGTATTTACTTATGAGAACAAATCTTGGCTAATACAGCTGTAAAGGTGAAAATGGTCCCCCTGAGACATTTGCTCAGGGTTTATTTCTTGCAGAGTGCTGCATCCCTGCAGGTTTACGTTTGCCTCTGAAGCAGCATATGCTTGGCAGCTTGATCGGCATAGCGCATTTGGTTTGCCAGGTGCCTTTGGCCTGGAGTTGGCACACCTGACTCCCAAACTTGTTTTTGCCTGTGGGGTTTTTTTAAGGTTTGTTCATTGTATTTCTGGTGAGCCCTATAGGGTTCCAGGGGACAGAGTATGGTGCCTGGTGCTGTATCTCTCCTTTTCAGCCAGAGTAGCAGAAGCACTACTGCTGCCTCCCACGAAACCAATTTCTGTTCCTGCTTCTAGCAAATATCTGTGGCTCAGACAGCCAGCTAGGCCAAATGGCATTTTCCCTTTTCAAGCGCTGTCCTAAATGTGAGTTTGTTTCTTTCACAGTCTCCTTTGTCCTTCCTGCTTCTGGCCAACATAATGGTAGGATGGCTGCCTTCTGCACCAAGGCAGTAGTAGGTCCCTCCAGCCAGCCAGAAAGGTGGTACCATATTGTGCCATTGTCTCTTGGGGTGGGGGGGGCGGGGAAGTAATCTCTAGGTATTCCATAGGGGACCCAGACTGGAAATATTAACAACTCTGCCTGTAAGTGAGAATGAAACATTACCTTTAATAAATGCAAGTGCAGAGCATGTTTGTGGTGGGAGAGTTTGTTTTGTAATCTCCACTCTATACTCCAGGGGTTTTTCAATATGTTTATGAACAGAGTTTCTACAGCAAGGGGAGGAAGGAGCAGGTGCTGATTCACTGTCTCTTCTTGGCCAGGTCACAAACATAAAGAAAACATTAAAAGCTACAGCCTCGTCATCGGCACAGGAGATGGAACAGCAGCTGGTAGAGCGAGAGTGCCCTCCACACACAGAACAAAGGCAGCCCACAAAGAAGATGTCCAAAGTCAAAGGGCTGGTCTCCAGCCGTCACTAGACCATACCATCTAAATGTCATTCAGTTAGGAATGACTACAGGAGGAGCAAAAAAGGACCTGTGTCTCCTTTTTCAGTGGGTTCTGGGCCAGTCCCTTCCAGGCTGGCAGATAAAAGCCCTGTTCGAATACAGCTCCCAGTTAGCAGCACCTGGCTAAGTTACACTGTGCAGCCCCTATTAATTTCCAGGGTGTCCCTGTTCTGGTCCTGTAAAGAGGGACTTCTAAAGAGAGGGACTAACCAAAAGGGGCAGGAAAAAAACCTATCTGTGGACAGTTTTGCTCCCTCCCAGCCAGTCTCATTGCTGCTTAACCTTGAGGAAGCTGCTGTACTAAATCAGATCTTGGGAGAACTTCTGTAGCAAGTGACTGAATCCCAGGGTTGAAGTGTGGCTACCAAAGCCAGGCTGGGAGCGAGGAAGCCATCAACACAGATCTTTTCATTCCCAAAGGGAGCACAGAAAGGTTTCTAGGCCAGGAACTGCTTTACGTGGAAGTCTTCAGCCTTTCCGCTACCCCTGTCTATTTTAAACTGGGGTGAAATTCACACTACCTCGCTCTGTGAAGATGAGATCCAGTGCTGGGCTGTTTACTTAACTGTCTGTTTACTGCCCTTACTAAGCCCTTTAATCTCTCACAGATTTAAAGCACTGTTCTGCATCTCTGAGGCATCAATACAATAAAAAGGAAGCAGGCTGCTCTTTCGAGCCTTCCTTCTTGCAGGTGGTTAGGGGCATAGTAGAAACTGTTCCTTCTGAATGTGATGTGACTTCCCAGAGCTGCTTGTGAGTTGTTTCCCCCATTGATACCTTCAAAGGGTAATGCATTCGCTCTTCCTTGGATGCTAGCGACAGAGGTCTGCATGGGAGAAGAGCCCGTTTAGCATCGTGGCAGGCTGGTGGCCCAGGACCCACTGGCAGGGGTCGCAGCAGCATCCCCTTGCTGAAGCAATGGACTTGACTAGTCTTTCTGAATTTTGAACACTTTCAGGTTGTATTTTCCTCCCCTTTTTTGTACATTGTTGTGATTCGAAAGCATTTCAGGCTTTGTTTTGTGTTTTTTATTTGTTGCAGACTGACTTCAGGTGATTTGCACCTAGTTCGGCAAGGTGTGGGGTTTTTTTTACAGGGGGAGGATGGGGTTGGCATTGAAGCAGCAATTCACAAAAAAGCACATTTTAGAACAAAAATTAAAAATGCTGATTTAATGTTAGAGTCTGGAGTCTTGGCTTTGAGGCTGCTTTAGGCTTGTAGTTCAACAGCACTTGTTCACTTGAGCATTTACTTGATTCTTGATGTTATGTTATCAGAAGGTCTGACTAATCTCCCTGATGCATCCTGGAGGCAGGGAAGTGCTCTTCCCATTTTGTCAGTAGTTCATCTTTGTCCAAATTTGTGCAGAAGGATCTGTGGCAAAGCCAGTAGCTGAGCCCAGCGTCCTGAGCCTAAACACCTTTGGTGCCTGATTGTGGAAGGTTTGTAGTTGTGGTCTGTCTTAGGCAGGTCGATTCCTTCCTCTGGGTCTAGCAGAGTACTGCTTTGTAGTTTGGCCCCTGCATTTCACTTTACTCCATGTTGTAAGGAGAAGGTCTTTCCGTGAGCAGGCAGGGGAGCTGTTCAAACAGAGTACTGTGACAACACTCCAGTCCTGCAGCTGGTTGTCACCTGCACTTACCTGTGCAATGCACGTGCCTTCCTCTTATTGCTACCAGCATTCTTTGCCATCTGCATGTTTTCAGTCCTCCATCCTGGGACTTGTTGTACACTTGTGAAAGTAAATTCCTCTCCTTTTCTTCTCCTGCAGTGCGGGCCCACCAGTGTTTAGTCTTGACAGGTGGATCTAGATACCTCCCATCCAGCTGCCTCTGGGTCAAGTCCCTTGGTTTCTGATTCTTTGCCAGCTCTCTCTCCCCCTAGAAATGCTAGCCAAAAAATTCCCAGTGAAGGATGTTAAGTCAATAAGCCCAGAGCATGAAGCCTTCCCGATATCTCAAGGGAACTGTTTCCCAAACAGTACTAGTTTCTGTATTAGCTTCTCCCAGTGTTTAGCTTACAGCTTCTCAGGAGGTGTAGGTGGACTTTGTGTACCCAAGTGTAATAGATCTGTGTGATGGAAATGGACTGAGTCTGTTTCTGGCTTCCTGCGTGGGCAGCTGCAGTGTACTGGTCATCCAGTTCCTCACTAGATCTGACTGGTGAGGAGAGGTTCTGTGGTCCTCACTAGCTGTTTTCTTTCCTTCCTGTTTTTAATACCAGTCCTGCAAAGAGGCAGGAGGAATACAAATGCCTTTGGAAATCGTTTTAGCTCCTCAGCAAGCCACAGTCTGCTGGGGAAATATATGTGAATTTGGCATTCTTGGTGTTTATTCCCAGCCAGTTACAGGAGTCACATTAGTTTGCTGAAGCTTCTTTAGTGTGTTGGAAGTTTTTGAGTTTGTCCTTACATTTTTGCTGTTCTCAAAGCCTGGCTGGGGGTGAAGATCTTATTTATGCTTCAGCACACATTGCCTTTGATCAGCAAAGAAGCAAGGGAGGAAATAACACTTTGAATAAAGAGCTGTCCCATGCTTGACAGCGAGAGAGGACGGAGAAGGGAATGGGGTATTGGAGGGAACTGAGCTGTTAGCGTGTTTGGCTTTCCTGGTGTGCCAGCGATGCGCTTGGTGCCGCAAAAGGAGGGGGACGTCTTTGCAATGAGTCCAGACTGAGATGAGTCATTAACAAATGACATGCACAGAGTACCTGGGGGAGGCAAACAGCTCTGCAGCAGCTGGTTAATGAATCTGGCTTGAAGGAAAGAGTTAGGAGCTATTCCAGGAATGAAGCAGAAGGCATAGTTGTTAACAGGGAAGGATGCAGGAGGTGCTGTGCTGTTTGAGAAGGACAACGGATAAAGACTGCATTGGCTCCCTGTGACTGCAGGAAGGGCAGCAACTCAGCGCGGAGTTGTGTGAATTAGGGGCTGGTGGGGGCTGAATTGCCAACAGTTTTGAGTGGGGAGTGCCTGGGGAGCTTAATTGTGCTGTGGGGACAAGAGGGAGATGGAAGCAGAGGTGGATTTGATGCAAGCTCCCATGTATTGTATATGCCTGCTGGGGGCAGCTAACGCAGCTTGCCTGAGCGCTGCTGGACATTGCTCCCTGAAGTGGGGAGAGCATCCTGCCCTACTTTTTTTTATGGCATCAATGGGCTGCTCCAGCTGCAGCTCACTTCAGGATTGCAGCAGGACAGAGTGTGAGCTATTGAACTTCTGTTTGCCTCCTCCACCCGGAGGGAGACAAAGTAGATGGAGCTGCCTTCCCTCTGCTCTTCAGGGCTTTATTGTCTAGCTTCATGTTCTGCAGTTCCACTTGTACTAGTGCTTGTTTAATATGGAATTGAGCACTGAGCTGGAAAATGGAAGAGAGGATCTCAGCTGATTGCAGTGCTGGTAGACTGCCCTAGCCCTAAAGCTGTGCCTTGTGCTAACAAATGTCCCTGGCATTCCTGCTGTGACTCAGTTGATACCAGCTAACATCAGACAATTCTGGAACATGATAAAGCAATGCTGTTGTCAGTCCTTTTACAAAAAAAAAGTTTTGTCTCGAAATCTATTGTTCTTTTACTTCCCTCCTCACCTCCTTAGATAAGTTGAATGCTAGCTTGGTCTTCTGTTGAGAGCAGGAGGGAAAACCGGTGATGCTGACAGACCCTTCTGTGTTCAGATTTGAGACCCATCCTGCAATCAGTCTTGTGCAGATTTCTGAAATGCCAAGGGTGCTTGTGGAGCTGCATGCAGGCTTCCAGGTCTCTCCATGGATCAGGTACAGGAGCAGGACCTGCAGAGTTGCTCTCCAGAGTGAAGCTGAGGAAAGTAAAGCTTTTGTTCCCACAGAAGAGAGCAGTGGTGAGAGATGGCCATTCTCCCACAGCCCTGCAAAGTGAATTTTGCTGAACAGCTTTCTGTTCCTGGAAGAATGGAAAATGATACAGAACCCAGCGGGTGTTTTTGTTTTTGCTTTTAGTATTCTGCTTGTCTTTTGAGGGGAAAATGCATTGGTCCATGTGTGCAAAAAAGGAAGTTGGGCTTATTAATTGGGGGGGGAGGCAGAAGCGAGAGTGCCATGAACTTCAGTAGCTGTATTGGAACGTAACAAATCCCATGGGTAAATCAGACTTTTCTGAAACTTTCAGTTCTGTACAGGTTTATATGAGTGCATCTAAGCTGTTTAGAGAGGCCTCTGATTTTGAAAACCAAATAAATTCCACCTCCTGCTGGGGTAAAACAGTCAAAGCTTATGCATTCCTAGGCCTGTTGATGCTGCTGTTTGTTACATCAGTATCTGAGCCTGTTGCAAACTTTCCAATGGAGAGAAACAACATTGCTCTTTGTTATTCCAAATAATGGTGAAATGGAGAAATTAAAGAACCTACCCCACAAGTATATAGACCCAGCTGGCCAGATCTCTGGCACCTACTCCCATACTGTTTTTTTTCCCCACTAAGTCCTCTATAGCATCTAACCTAATGCAACGGAACCAAAAAGCGAAACTGTCTAGCTTATTTTTATGTAATCTGAGAGAGAGTAACCCAGGGGCATCAAGAAAGGTAAATTAAAGTTTAGAGTGATCTCAGTTCCTACTTGTAACCTCAACCTTGTATTTTTATTATGGAATTTTAACCTGGCAGCCTGATTGAATTTCTCGGCAGAGTTTTTAGAAATATGTCATTGTTTCACTCTGCTCTGTGGCGAAGGTCGGTGTCTCTCAGGGACTGTTGACATTTTGCTGATATTTCATCAAGTTTGGCCCTACCACAGAGCTACCAGAGGTAAGCAATTGAAGCTAGAGAGGTGTACTGTAAGTAGAGTGTGTATTTACCCCCAGCCTTATTGGCTGCGCCCTGCTTCTTAGTGGCACTGTGGAGGTACCCCCATCTCTGATTAGTGAATGAGGCAAAGGATTAGGGAGAGCAGCACTTTGCTCCCTGTCTCCAAATACACAGGCACACATGCTTCCTTTTCCCACAGTGAGTAGACCTTGCGAGATGCCCTGATGTATTTGCTACAGGTTGCAAATTGCATGAGTGTGATAGCTGTGACCATGGCTTTTTCTTGTCAAGAAGAAAAGAAGATGTCCCCGCTCTAGTGAGTGAACATGCACACTGGAAATTCAAGGTAGTAATGGGATGCCATAAGGTCATGTAGCAGTCCTGAAATGTGTATTTCCCCACAGAGTGCAAAAGAATTTGTGCCAGTAGTCCTCACTTGGTGTAATTTTAGTAGAAGGTAGGACACCCTTCCATAGCTTTAGTTCTCCTATAGAAGCTTGTGAATCTCAGTATCATTAGGGCATTTTTCAAATGCTCGTGCACACGTGATACTTCTGTGTTTCCGGAAGCGCTGATAGTGGTGGGTAAGTGAAGCCTTGCTCCATCAGAGATCGGCCTTTTTGTGAGTACTTTGAGCTGCTCTGAGCATAGGGCCGTATCTTCACGGGTATGAAGTTTGGAAGTAGTGCTGTCTGGCCCTCCAGACTCTTCTTCAAGATGCTGTTTATCTCACCAGCCCTGATGTTTCAGTTGCTGTCTCATGATCAGCTCAGCCCTAAGGCTGCCTTGCGCTGGTGCAATAAGTAACGTCTTGGTGTTTCATTGTCACCTTCGCAGCTGTTAGAGAGCACCAGTTCCTACAGGATCACCTGCCAGCTGTGATGCTATTCCTTTTACATCACGACTGTGAGATGACACCTCTCCTTGCTGGCAGACAAGCCAGGTGGGTAGGCATTGCTCCTCAGAGCTCTGTATCTAGGGAGGCGCAGGCTGTTGCCTGGTTTAGCGTAATGGACATCAAGGACAAAGACAGTGTTGCAAATAAGGGGCAAAGCGCAGAGCTGTGTCCTACTCCAGCTCTGCTACAGCTGCAGAAAGCAACCTTGGGCAAATCGGCTCCTCTGCAGCTGCGTTTCCCAGGACAGCCTCTCCTTGCGTGCTAACTTCGTGACAGAGGTTTGTAAAGCGCTTTGGTCTGGCTGGGCAGAGGTTCATTGCTGATGGAATTGAAGAAGATGCATGTGTACGGGGAGGGGGAATCTTCAAGCTTTTTAAGCTTTTCTAGAAGTCGTCTTCCTCCTGTGTATCATACCATTCTTCTCCCCTGATGCAAGTAAAGTGGTCCACTGTGGGAATATTGGCCTGGAGTATTATGGGTAATATGCCAGGTTAATTATGGAGGGGGCAGGAAAAATAGCCTGTGCCGTTTTCAACAATATCAAAGGGATGCTACCTAATGATTTTCCTATTAGCTCTTTTCCCAGCCTGCCAGAGTCACTGCAGAAATGTCATTTACAAAGGCAGTTTGCAACTCATTACCCTGGATTTTCACTGTAGTTCTGCTCCAGAGAGCGTGGGCTTTTGCTGTGTGCCCCAACCTAATGAATTGCCTGATTCGGTTAGTGCTGCCATCCCTTCTGACAAGGTTAGTTGCTGACTGACAGAAAGGGGCCTGGATTCAATTCCCTTCTTGTTTTTGGCTTGCGCTTGTGTCAAGCGCAGGCTCCCTCTGGAAGCTGCCCTGTGATCCCTTCCCTTTGTTTTTCTGCATTCTGAGGGAAGCAGCCCATGCTTGGAGAAGTCCTAGAGCAAGTGGCAGGGGCGTGTGTGCTGCTGCCCCCAGCAGTCCCTGCTCGATGCCTGAAGTCCCTTTCCAGCTGGAAAATTCCACTGCTTTCCTGCTCTGGGACTCTGGGCTTTTCTTTTTCTTCATTGGTTTGGGATTTGCTGTCACCTGAGCTGGGCTTTGTAACCCTTCAGCAATAAATATCTTGGAAAAGCTGCATTAATAGTACCAGGGAAAAACATGCAATGCGGGCTGGGGGAACAGAACTGATTTCCCACACGTTAGAGGGCAACTGTGTCCCTGTTGTTGGAGCTGGAGCTCCAAGGTCTGCTCCAGCCTGTTTGGGCTTTGCAAGGCACTTCTACAACAGCGCTGGAGAAAGCTCTTGTCCTTTTTCACTAGAGAGCAGTGTGCTTTTTCAAGCTGGGGGCCTATGGCTCATCTAAGAATAGGTCCTGGAGAGGGGAAATCAAGGCTGTTCCTATGTCATGTCACAAGCGCTCCCACTGCTTGTTCAGCTGGTAGAGCAGGAAATGTGTAGGTCCTGTGGGTGCTAGTTTGACCTGAGTGTGGACAGAGGAGCTTGGGAGTGTATGTATACACCTCTGCTAAATGCCATTCTCCGAGTCCACCGCTGAAATGTCAGATGCCACCCCCCTGAGGCTGCAGCTTGCATCCAGGACAGCTCTTGCTGTTCAGTTGTGCCATCTCCAGGCTGGGATGTGGGGAGGGAGTTTCCAGTGCTGGCCCTGGATCCTTTTACTGGATGTCATGAGGATTTGACCTAGCTGGCCCCACAAAGGAGGCAGTGACACGAGATCAATTTGTTTCTGCTGCATGTGAGGCCTCCTCCCCTCCTAATTAGATTCCTGTGGCCCCTCTCTTTCCTGCTGGCCTTGTTTCCTACTCAGCCCCTGGCAGGGAGAGCCAACTGTGGCCTTATCAGGTGCTAGCTGTGCTCTGATGAGCCGTTTCCCTTTCCCATTCTGGCCGGTCTGATGAACCGAGGAAGGTGCTTGTCAGCGCTCTGAAAACTGACCTCTACTCGCGATGCCACTCTGCCCGTCAGACCCACCGGTCTGGCTGTGCCGCGTGCGTGCTAAGGTTGAGTGGATCTAAAAGTTTTCCCAAGTGCTCTTTCACCCCCGAGTGCTGCCTTCTCTCTTGCACATCAGCTCGCAGCCCCATGTGGGCACGATGTTCCCGTCCCGCAGGTGGGAAACCAGTGTGCTGAGGGACAGGGTGACTTATCCCTGGTCAGAGCGGAAGCAGCAAAGCGAGGAGCCAAGCTGTTATCCTCACCCTCTGCACAGGGAGCTCTCGCTCTGATCGCTCTCCTGCTGCCAAACTAGTGTCCTTTTGCAGTGCAGCTTTGTCCTTTTCCTTGGGCTTGCTCTTTTCCAGGAAGCCCAGTGGATGGAAGGAACCCATGCTGTGGGGCTGCGCTTTTCCCCTTGGACTACGCTGCAGAGGAGAAACGGGAATCCAGACCGTATGTGACCCCAGACTGTGGTCTCTGGGATCTCCCCCACCTGAGCTTGGGTTGTGCCTCACATAAGTAGTCAAATTTTGGGGACTGAATTCCTGAGACCAAGTTCCCTCTGCTCTGTTGAGGAGAGGCCTTCTGTCACCAGGCAGATGATTTTATTCCAGCTCTGGGTTTGCAGCAAAAAGCCAAAGCTGGAAAGGGAATTGGCCGCGCCTTGGTCCCAGCCTGGCATTCTGTTATGGTCACTACTCTGCCTTCATGCTCAAGGACCAGGACCCTGAGGGGGACCTGCAGTGCCACCTTCTTACACCACTGTTCAGACCTGGTGTGCAAGGCCTGCACAGTAAGTGATCCTGATCATCCCTTAGGTTTGCTGGGGGACAGTGCACAGTCCCCTTTGATGGACGTCTCTTTAGGAGCTCCTGGCACAGCCCCTCCTTCCCTCTAAAGGTGTGGGAGCCTGTAGGGTGACCTTCACAGGTGTTGTATTTGCCTTGCAGAGCCCTGACAGTGGGTTGTCATTACCTACAGACATCTCTGGAGGGCTCTAGCTGACCCTGAGGCAGGGCACCGAGCATCCAGCTGCCTGTCCTGCCTCCCTCCCAGCCTGGCCTCCCAGGGTCTTGATTTTGTTCCCCATAGGCAACGTCTTACGTGGTCCATCATCTGCTGCTCCCCGTCCAGCTGGACTCTGTGGGCACTGCGAGGTGGGTACCTGTCTCTGACGGAGGCTTTGCTCATACGAGGCTAGAAACGTCACGTGTGCGCTCCTAACCTGATGATTGAGCTGTCGAGTGTCTGGATGAATCCTCTTATTCTGTATACGTAATGTTCTCTAATAGTTGGGGAGAATCTGGCTGGAGGTTTCTATGGTTTCCTGGTGGTTGCTAAGGAAAAGGATCTCTCCGCCTCTAGGTCTTGGTGACTTTTTTTGCCCTGTCCTAGGCACTGGAGCCCAGCAGAACATAATGCTCGTTGTTTCCCAGCCCACTACAATGGTCAGGGCATAATTTGTGACTCCTGTCACGGCTGGGCTGGGCGCCTGCCACTCTTTTTTTTTTTTTTTTTTTTCCTAAGGCCTCTTTGAAGAATGAGACCAAAGAGCCTTCATGCAGGAGTTTGTGTGTTTGCCGTGCTCCCCCGCCCCCTCACTTGCTGTTTCCTTTAGAGCTCCGAGTCATTTTAACGATTTATTTCATGCACTTTACATAGCAAGAAGCTGTAGCAACAGCTGTGTCCATGAATCCTTACCAGGCAGCCCTCAGTATATTTTGGTCTGTCTATGTATTGTCCCAGGCACAGTTAAATAAATCTCTGCTGGAGGAAGGGACTTTACAGCTTAGCAGCAAAGCTTTGGCGAATGGGAATATCAACGAGATACTTAGTGACCTGCTGGATCCTAGAATAACAGCGCCTCCGGCATAAAGCTCTGTTCCCACTGGCGCAGCCGGGGGCCAGATCCAGTGCAGTCTCTTTGTTGCTGTCGGCAGGGACTGCATCTCCGCACGGCACCCAGCGACATAGCTTTATTTACGGGATAAAATTTGGACCCAAACCTGCAGAGTGGAAGCAGTTAAAATGCATCTAGGCCAAACGCTGCTCTTGTCGCACTGCTATCTATCAATCCGGATCTAGGCTGTTGAGCACGATGGGCTTATTTCCATGGGTGCCATTCAGGATCTGGGCGATGGATGAGCTGCCCGAGGCTGTGTGCTCTCGCAGGGAGTTCAGCTGGGTTCTGCAGAGGCTTGCAGCTGTACGCAGCGCCGGGCAGGATTCTGTCCGTCAGAGCGTCGCAGGATTGGGCACAAGTTTACTTTTGCATATGGGATCAAAGCTTAAAATATCAGCTGGCCTTTCTCTCGCTCCTGACTTTTCTAAAACATCTGAACAATTTCTTCTTTAACTGTTAAAATCAATCAATCTGACACTTAAATTGTATGTGAATTTGATAAATAAAGACAGGTTACAAAATGCCACACGGAATGATTTTTTTTTTTAAAGTTTTTCAACTACTTAGGACAAAAAATGTTACAATGCTTGACTTTTTCATTTAGTTACATAAATAATTTTTTTATAAATATCTCTTTATAAACAATATATAAATAGCTTTACAACATAAATACATTTATGCATGACATGAATTTACAAACAGCAATGTTATACAGCTGGCTTCATCAGTCTCTTGGAAAAGCACTGTCCCTTCTCTTGGTGAGTGTTTGTATATATAATATATATAAGATAGAGAGCACTTTTTAAAAAATAACAAAACCAAAACAGCTGGTGCCATGACTCCTCGTACCAAAAAGAAAAACACAGCCACATCTTTTGTCCGTTCCGGAGGGGAGGGTCTCTGCTCTTCTAGGCGTTGCCTGGGGGATGGCCCTGCCTGGCCACGGTAGGAGAAAATGGACTATGGATTCAAAGCCCTGCGAGGAACGAGAACAAAGTGCCTGTTAGTATTTGCCGTACAACGCCCCTTACCCGTCCCAAGCTGAAACCCCCGCAAGAATAATCCTGGCATGGGGCTGGGGGATGCTGGAGTCAACAGAAAACCTCTCTGAGCTTTTTGCTCATGCTAAAGCAAGGAAGAAGCTCACCCTTTGCTTTCTGGCTATTTGGTAGTTAGGGAAGAGGCTGAGGGAAGCGTGCTGTTCCTCCTGGTCCTGGGTCTAGCAGAAATCTTTTTTTTTTCCTGATGAGAATTTAATGAGAGAGGATGGGTGTGAGCTGGCTACACTGCCTGCATGCACTTCTCAGAGCCCTGAGCTGGGCGATTCCTTGGGAATACTGAGGAGCCACTACACGAGGGAGCAGAGGAGCAGCACCCATCCTTCTGGGCAGGGCCACGGATCAGCATCGGCAACCTGCGGGCGCCCTGCTCTTCCCATTGCTCTGAAGAGCAGCAGGGTGTCTGGATCCAGTCCCCTCCGTGCCCGATTACACTACTGCAGGGCCAAGGCATGTCCCTTTGAGTGGGGCAGTGCTGTGCCGTGGGAAGAAGGCTGGGAGGCCTGGGCTGCTGCGGGCAAGTGCTTCCCCAGGTGTGAGTTCAGCTGTGTGCGACCCATGGGCAGGGAACAGGCCAGGGTGGTGCCTCACTGCCCCCAGCACCCCTGGGGAGAGCTGGCAGGGGAGGAGCTGCTGCACTTCTCCCAAACCGGTCACTGCGGTGAAGTGATGCTTCTTATGCTCATTGGTCCCTAAGCACACTGGCCGTGGAGCACTCCGGGAAGAACTTCTCCCAGCTCCCCATAACTTGCTCGGATGCAAAGCCTGGGTTAGGACAGTGCTACCGTTGGCTGTCACCGCAACTAGGAGACACGTGGGGAACTTGTGTATTGTTTTCCCTTGAATTAAATTAATTGGAGCATGACTGAGACAGGTGCCTTGCTAATCCTCCCACCATAGGCACATGGGGGGTACCCTGCCCTGCTGAGACATGTCCATAGGTCACCTGTGCCTGTCAAGCGTAGGGGGACTCGGAGCAACTGGGAACGTATGGCTGCACCGGAGCTCCTTCTGCATCCTTCCCGGAGCCTGCGGGTCTAGTTCACACGGAAAGGGGAATCTAGCCTGAGCTGCTGCTGGCGCGATGAACTACGGCCGGGGTCTCTGAGCCTCTGCAGAGGCAGGCAAGGCAGCCGGGCAGCAGGAGGGTCGTTGGAAGCGTGCGAGTGCAATTAAAGCCAACTTTGGGGTCCTCCTCTTTACCCACCAGCAACACCGGGGTTCGCAGATGGTTCAGCGGGCTAACGACCTGCAATCTTGCCCGCTGGCATCTCCCACCCGGCAGCCTACGGAGGGGTAGCACAGCACCCCCGAAGCCCCCCCCGGCCCGGCCCGGCCCGGCCCGGCCCGGCCGCGCACTCACCGCCAGGGGTCCCTCAGCAGCCGAGGCCGCTCATGGCGCCGATGCGGTCCAGCTTGAGGCCGAAGCAGCCCTTGCCCAGGCCCTTCTTATGGAGGCCCTTGTGGCGTCGGCCCGGCGGGTCCTGCAGCAGCCGCGCCCAGCCCGCCCGCGGCCGCGCCTCGGCCCGNGTCGGTGTATCCCGCCCCCCCCCGGCTCCGGGCGATGCACACCCAAGAACTGGGGGCAATGGGCACTGCGTGTGTGTGTCCCCCGGCTGGAGTCACTGCATCCCCCCCAAAAAAGGGCTGCTGTCACTGAACACCCCCCCCCTCAGTAACCTGAAGGAGCCTGGAAGCTGGCAGGGGATGCAGTGGGGTCACTGCGTCCCCTGCCAGCTTCCAGGCCCCTTCGGATTATGGGGGGTGTTCCTGTCCCCCAGCCCAGCTCCTGGGGGGGTCACACTACTCTGAGCAGCCCTCCCTGCACCCCTGCCTTGCAGAGTGTCCCCAGCAGCAGTGCAAAGATCAGGGCTCCCCTTTCCCGCTGTCCCCCCACCTGGTTAATGCTCTCTGTGTCCCCCCATTCCTCCAGTTCTGACCCACAATTATGGGGGTCACACCCCTTCCTTACTGCCCCCCCCCCCCGCCATCTCCCAGGCTCCCCCATCTCTCTCCGTGCTCAGGACTTCTGCCCACCAAGCCTTGGGGTCACTCACCCCCATTCACCTCCCTGACCCCTCCCTGTATCACCCCTTTCTCTGCAGCCTACACCCCATTTCCTTACAGGGGCACCCCTAGTCCTGTCCCACCGCTGCCCTGAGGCATCCCTCAGTCCGTGTCTCCATCTCTGTGCCTGGTCCACAGGGCAGTGCCACCCAGTGTTGGTGGCCTCCGGTGCATCCCTCCTCGGCATCCCGGGACACCCAGCTCCCTGGGGCACCCCCATTTGGGGCACCCCTTCCCCGGGGGACACCCCGGGTGCCCCTGCCTGGCCTGTTTGGGCAGGGCTGTCTGGAGGGCTCTGGCCTCGCACCCTGCCCGCTGTGCACCTGCTGCCCGCCCTGCTCCGGGTCTGCTCCCCTTCCCCAGTGCCTGGCACAGAGGGGGGCCCCGGGGTGACACCGGGCAGCACACTGCCGCCCTCGCCAGCCCTGATCCCGCAGGGCACGGGGCACAGAGCGTCCCCCTCCAGCCCCCGGTTTGGGGCTGACATCCCCGGGACACGCATGCTTGGGACAAGCTGGAGAAGCAGGGTGTCCCCTAGCACTCAAAAAGCCCATGGGGAAGGAGGACCCCGCTTTGCACTGACTCTGCCGCCCCAAAGTCACCCCACGTCTCCCCCCGTGCCGTTAGGACCCTCAGCAGGACGGGGAGAGGAGGGAGAGCGGGGGGCAGCTGCAGCCGTACCTTCTGTGGGAGCTGAGACGCCGGCTTCGCCTCCAGCCTGACGGAGAGCAGAGCGAGTAAAAGTCCACCAGCCAGCAAGGGTGAGATCTGCATCCTGCGAGGCTGAGCGAGAGGGGGCCGGGGGGGGCAGCGGGGAGCCAAGGGGAGCCCCGGGGAGAGGCTGGGACCGACGGGATTCAAAGTTCAGAGCGGAGCCCCGAGGTCCCTCCTGCCGCCTGCAAAGTGCCGAGCTAGTGAACTTGGGCTTTCTGCTTCATTCATTTTATAACCCAACCTGCTCGGTGATGTCATCTAAACAACCAGGTCCAACCCGGCCTCCCACTCCACAATAGCAGGAATTTAAAGGGGGGGGGGGTGTCCCCTCTCCCCTGGCAGGAACAAATGACACATCAGCCCAAGGCAACCGACTTGGGGAGTTGGAGAGCAGAAAGGGAAAGCGGGGGGCATTTGGCTTCACACCCCCCACACACCCCCGGACCCCCCTGCAAGCTGTCTGACCTCCCCTTGCCCGGCTGCTCCACGGCCCCTCCGCTCCCCCCCACTTCCCCGGTGACCCCCCATGGAAGGACACAGGCCAGCCTGGGGTGGCTGTCGCAGGCTGGGGGGGGGCTGTCCCAGAGGGGGGTTAAGCCCAAAAGACAGGAATGAGCGCAAAAAGCACTTTTTTTTCCACATCCAGGAATAAATCAGAACCTGTTCATCCCCCAACTTCTCTCCCAGGTCCCTGCTTGGCAGGAGGGGGGGCACTGCCCTCCCTGGCAGGGACGCTGGGGACACAGGGGGATGCAGGGGGCTGTGGCGCTGCTTGAGGGCACCTAGGTGGGTCCCTCAGCATGGAGGGGGTGACCTGCTCCCTCCACTCTCCTGGGGGGCTGGATGGTGTCCCTGGCCCTGGAGATGGGGCTTTTCACACACCCTGGGAATGTCCTCTGCAGGGCACAGTCAGTGTCACAGGGTCCCTGCTGGGGACAGGACCCTGAGGGCTGACCCACTGCAGGGCTGTACAGCCTGGCCTCCTCTGACCTGCTCCCAGAGCCGGAGGGTGCGGGAGAAGGGTGTCATCACGGGATTAACCCCAGTGGCTCGCAGGGGCTCTGGGGTCATGGTGGGGGCTCCCCCCTGCCCTCACCCTTCCCCTTCAGCAGCTGGGAGGACAGGATTTGTGCTGCTGCTGCTGGTGTGCCTGACACCGAGCAGCTCTGGGGCTCCGGTTGCTTTTTGCCGATGGAGCTGGGCACCATCCCTGGCACCCCGGCCGGGGGGGATGCTCTTACTGGGATCAGGCCAGAGGAAAGACACCCCCCTTTGCAGAAGCATGCAGGGTTGGATTGCACCAGGCTGGATTTGCACCCCAAATCCCTTTCCTGGGACCAGGGAAACGCTCTCTGCTCTTCCCCCTCTCCCCAGGGTCAGCTCCAGGCTGGTCCCTTCCTCCTGCTCCTTTTCGTGGTCTTTCTGGGCTCTGCTGCTCCCCAAATCCCTGGGGAGCTGCCCCTGCTGGGGGGCCATGGCTCTTTGGGAGTCTGTGGTTTCCCTGCTCGGGAGCAGGGCGATGTTTCCTCCTCCACAGCCCGGGCTACTGGGCACAGAACACTTCAAAGGAGATTGGCTTTTCAACTCCATGTGAACGGCAGCTGGAAGGAGAAGGTCTCGGTGGTTTTTCCATCGTGCCTGCCAGGTGGAGACAACTTGGACTTTTTGGAGTGTAAAGTTGTGCTTGGGCATTTGTCTGCGTGCAGGCAGAGCGAGGCGATGGAGTCGGGATTAGAGCCAACCCCGGGTGCCAGGGAGCCGTGGGTGCAGGCGAGGAGCAGAGAGAGGCCTCTTCTCTCGGGGTTCAGCTCTTGTCGCCCCCGAAGCGTGCTGAGATGTGACATGCAGCCTCTCCGGGGTGCAAGGAGGGGGGCTCTGCAGCACTACCCCCTTCAGCAGGGCTTGTGCAAGGGAAAGGGGAGCAGCAGGCAGCTGAGCCCTGGGTCTCCGCAACCTGGGGCTGTTGGGGTGCCCGAGGTCACCAGTGCTGTGGCAGCCAACACGGGGTCCTGCTGTCACCGTCCCAGTTGTTCTGGCTGGTGCTGCGGGCAGCCCTGCCTTGCTGCTTCTCCCGGAGGGGACCCGGGATGGGGAGGGATACGGCGGGGAGAGGGGACGGCTGGGGGGAAATGTCACGGTGTGGGGAGGAAGGGCTGCCTTGCTTGCCGCCAGCCCCCCACACGCTGCGGGACGTGGGGTCGGGAGCCATATCGGAGCTTCTCCACCAGCCCCTTGCCCCGGAGTGTTAGAGGGTTGCCACAAATGCCACAACGCGGTCAGGTCTCAGCCAGCGCCTGCCCACAGGAGGCTCATCCCGTGCCCTCGGCTTTCACCAGTGTGGTTTTCATTAGTGTGTTTTCTTTGTCACACTGTGCAGTGCCTCGGGTTTGGGGGGGGGCTGTGCTTTATAAATCCAATTAGTCTTGTTATTCAAATTACTCTGCCTTTTCTGCTGAAAGTCGCTGGAGTCAGAGCCGGGCGCACACAAAGCCTTTCCCTTAACTCAAACCAGATCGGATCCACCAGGGTGGCAAAAGCTCAGAGGGGGGAGAAGAGGTGGGCAGGAAGGGGTTAAGAGCATGAAACCCTTTTGCTTCGTGGGACGGGGCCTGAAAGCTTTTAACCCTTAAAGGGATGTGCCTTCCATAGCCCACGGCCCTGCAGGATGCTCGCCCAGGCTGAGAACTAGCAGACTCGGGGCATGTGTGGAAGCTGAGAGCGTGGGGTGGAGAGGTCTGCACTGGCTGGGGGCTTCCCCCGGGCGCTGGAGAGCAAGGGGGCTCCTGCACAGCAGGACGAGGAGGGATGGAGACCTGCGGGGTGGGCTGCAGGGAGTGACACCCCTCCCCATCGCACTCAGGGGCCCAAAGAGAGCCGGGGGGAGAGAGGGGCTCCAGGGCTGGTCTGCCCCTGAGGAATACCAGCGTTGAACCAGGGGTTATGGGGGGACGGGCTGCAGGGTGTTTGGTGAGGAGGTGGCTCAGGGTGACCTAAGAAAGGTGTGAAAATCCATATTTGACTGCTCTTCATGTCACATAATGTCCCCAGCACCCCCTCTCGTGTGACAGCAGACTGAGGGCTGTTCGGAGGTGTCCGTATGGTGGCAGCAGTGCTGGCTCCATCCAGCCCGGATTCGAGCCTCTCACCCTTTGGGTTCTGCTGGGCATCACCCAAAGCCAGGACGTATCTTGCCCTCCAGAAAGCCCCGCTCCCGGAGTGGGAAGCTGCATGTGCTGGAAACTGCCCGAAAGCAGAGAACATCGCTGCTGTAGGGCTAATGGGGAAGTCCTGAGAAGGGGGACTCGGGGGGACTGTCGGTGTGTAGGGAGTGGGGAAGGGAGGGGAGAGGGTGCGTGTGCGAGAGGGCACACGGATCCCTGCGCCTGAGGATGGAGAGGGATTCATCAAAGTGTGACTGGTGCCAGCATGATTTGGAGGGTGGGAGGAGATGGGTCATGGGTCATACGTGTGACAGCAGCACAGGGCGTTTCAGCCCCATCACAAGGAAGGGGTGAGCGATGCCTGCGGGTGAGGCTGGGTCCTGCCAGGCAGTGCTGGGGCCCTGGCTCTCTCAACTGGTCAGGAGCCAGGTTCCAGGCACCTTCCAGAGGATGACCCTGAGAAGGTTTACAGGACAGAAATGTGGACTCTAGCCTGGAGAAAGCTGTGCCACCGCAGCAGCAAGCAGCCAGCTATCTATCGCCTTTTTCTTCCACTCGCTGTTCATTAGGGAGCGTGTTTCTGTACTGATTTGGGGAAATTGCTGCCCAGATTTATGTCTCTGATGCTGCCATGGGCCAGGGAGCATTTCCCGACAGAGCAATGGATAACTGTAATGTGAGGATTTCCAGCTGATGCCACGCGAGGGCCAGTTGTCCCTTTGCAAAAAGAGACATCAGAAGGCTGCGTGCATGCAATGGAGATGCTGGAGTGGCTGATGTTTTCCCACAACCAGTGGCCAACCCAAGGAGCTGTTGGTTAAGCACCGCCCCAAAGTCCATTGGTGGCTTTGGAAAAAGCCCAAAAACATTGCTGCTCTCTGCTCGTCCTGCCCACGTTGCTCGGTATCCACCTGGGGCAGGGCCGGGGCAGCAGAGCAAGTACAAGGAAGGAGCAGGTACAAGGACAGAGAAGGTACAAGGATGGAGGATCTACTTCTCCTCTGGCACAGCCACCAACTACCAGGTCCCAGGAACATGTGCTGGTGTTCACCAAGAGAACGCCACCGAGGGTTTGGCGTGCCACAACAGGAGCTTTTTGCAGTTTACGTTTTTTTACAGGTTTTAGAGTACCTCTCTAGGGGTCTGGTGATAGCAGGCTCAGTGAGAAGCAGTTTGGGGGGGGTTTCAATTTTGGCTGCAGGGATGGATGAGCAGCCCCTGGTGCATGCGGTGGCGGGGGACCATCTTGTCCCACCGCTGTGGCAGGACGCAGCAGGCGATATGCCTCCTGAGGATGCTTTGAAGCAAGCTTTTCTGGGGAATAACTCTATAGGCCCCGAGGGCAGGAGCACCAGCCAGGGGCTCAGACGTGGCCACCAATAGCCCTGGAGTCCGGGCAGCCACCAGGCCATCGTGGGGACAGGGTGGCTCCGCACGCCAGGGTGCGATGCTCCTGGGGCGCTGTGGCAGCACCGGTGCCTGCTTCACCTCCCAGTCTCCGTGTCTGAAACGCTGGTGGAGATTTCAGCCTGTTTGAACATCCCTAGTATTTGTTTTGGATGTTGCTGCTGAATGAGGCACTAGAGGAAACACTGCACAATTTTACATTTCCCCCTGTCTCCTTTGGGTCTGGAAGAGGGCTCTGGCCCAGGACACACGCATGGTCAACATCCCCTCTTCCCAAACCGGGACCATGATGGGGAGAGGCCCTGCAGAGCCGCCCTGATGGAGCAGGTGAGGACGGGGCTGCAGACGCAGCAAGGCCACGGAGACGGAGGGCACCTCTGTCCCTTCCCAAACCTCCCCGGGTGGCTAGGGTGAGGAGACAAGGGAAAGCCCCAGGTAGAGACTCCCGGGTCTTTGCTAGCGAAGTGCTGGTATCCTGGCAGGCACAGTGTGTTTTCCCCCCAGGGGCTTGCTTTGGGGTTTGCCATTTTCCTTGGGCTCCCTGGGATGCTCCAGTCCCCTCCTGACTTTCTGGGTGTTTCTTTTCCATGGGGCTGTGCTGGGACGGCTGTGCTCCGGGGCCAGGCTGCCTCACCGGGCTGGTGGGAGCGGGAACATGACGTCTCAGACTTTTGTTGAATGTCAAGAAAATGAAGCAATTTCTAACGCATGGGTGACTCCATGCCATGAGCCTCCCTCTGTGTCAGTCCTCGGAGGATATGAATTGCATTGCCTCCAGCTGCCAGCAGCTTCGGCTCCACAGCTAACGTAGGGGCAAGTTGTTGGGATTTTCCAAGCTAAATGCCACGGTTGTCTTTGTCCTCCTTTCTCAGACACCTTCCCCCCCAAGAAATGGGGGTCTGGCAGCATTTCACCCGCAGCTTTGAGGTCCCAACATCAGCCCAGGCTTGTCGGTTTTGGCACTGAGCATCCCTTTGGGAAGGGGTACTGCCCAAAGAGGTGATGGCCAGGAAAGGCCAAAGGATGAGTTATCGTCACCACATTTGTCCCCACAGGAAGCCGTGCCTCGTGCAGATCCTGGGCAGGGATCCGGCAGGCCAGCGGAGATGGATCCCCAGCCTGTACCCAGGGGGGATCCCATCGTGGTGCTGGAGCCGGATGCCACCGCCACACCACGTCACCCTGCTGCAGCCCCGGGGGGGGGTCTGTGCCCTAACGTGCTACGTGCGCATCCGGGCCGGGCAAGCAGGTCCTCACTAGCCCTGTGGCTCCGGCAGCAGCGCATGCCCTGGCTTGGCAGGAGCCTCCTCCACCTGGCTTGGCTGGGCGAAACCCCGTCACCCTCCAAGATGCCATCAGCAGCTCCCTTGCGGTCCCCCCCAGCAGTCCCAAATGCCCCCCAGCCCCTCAGCTGGCTTCCTGGGAACTCAGCGCCGGGTGGTGGGAAGTCCCTTTTGGCATCGGTCCTTAGGGACAAAACCTTTGGTCTTCCCAGGCCTTTCCCCAGAGCATCCCAGATTGTGGGAAACCCCAGGGGAGCACCGGGATGAAGGGAGCCAAATCCATGATCTCACAGATGCTGGTGGTCGAGCCCTTGATCTCCTGCCAGGGCTGTGATCCTGCTGAAGCCAAATTTGGGCTTTCTGCCTTTTTTTTTTTTCATTTTGGGAGGGAGTCTGGCTGTCTCCCATGGGAGGGTTTGTGTGGGTGCCAGGCTGAGCAGCACAGGGTGGCCCCGGTCGGGGCAAGGGGCTGGCAAGGGAAGGGGCAGATTTCAGCGCCGTGGATGGCGGGGCAGCCTTGTGGAGCAGATAACGGCCCAGCCGGACCTCGGCCAGGCCTGGGAACAGCCGGGGCTGTCATTCCTGTGGCTGGGGAGCGCTGCCGGCTGTGGGGCGTTGCGGCGGCCCTGCTGCCACCCCAAGGGCAGCCGGTGTGGACGTGCGGTGCTCCACAGCCCTAACCTTTTGCAACCAGACAGAATAACAATGCCGGCCCGCTGGGGTATAATGGCCAGTGTTTGCTTGAGATACAAAGGCACAGGGCTTTCACATGAGGTAATACTGATAAGTTACATTCTCATTCACAGCTCTGCCTGCCAGCCGGCAGTGGGGCCGGCAGTGGCCCCCACTCGCCTTCGCCAAGCTGCCGGGACGTACCCGCCAGCCCCTCGGTCCCGCAGTCTCTGCTGGAGCATCGCCCCCTGCTTGCCCTCGGCGTGCTGTCCCCACCCGGCCTGCAGCCCCAAAGTGGCCCCTGCGGGGGCTGTTCGGGCCCCGTCCCACATGTGGGGTGGGGGACGGGGTGGCAATGATGGGGGGTTGTGGGGTGAGTCCCTAACCCTGGGACTGCAGAGCAGTGCTGTCCATTAGTCCCTGCCTGCCTCGAAGGTGCCTTTTCCGCTTCCCTGGGGGCATCTGACAGGGCTTGAACTCACTGCACATCCCCTGCCCTGTGAGCCCTGTCCCCCCTGTTCCACTGCCCACAAGCTAGGTAGGTGCAGGGCAGCTGCCTGCCTGGGTTTCCTGATGGGACCCATGGAGCTGTGTCCCATCGCATGCCCTAATGCTCTGGGACCTCAGAGCTTTATCATCTGAAACCACTTCGAGCACCTTTGGGAGGTTCAGACCTGCCACTGGCAGGGCAGGAGGGTGCAGGGAAACCGAGGGCCAGGTTTTAAAAGATATTTGGCCATCTATAACTAGGGAGGAAGAGACTTGAAGGTATCCAGGAGACAAATGCAGGAGACCCCAACTAAATCAGGAGCAAAGCACTAACCTTGCTGCTTCGACGTCCCACCCCAGCACCCCTCTTTCCTCCGCTGCCTTCTTCAGCTCTTTCTAGGCTGCCTGTCCCTCTTTGCCGGGGTCTGGTTCTCCCTTTCTTTTGCTGGACAGACACAGCCAAACCGGACCTCCCTCCACCCATGGGGAGCTGCAGGCATTCCTCCAGGTGCTGCTGTGTCTGAAGGAGATGGGAACCCATCAGTCCTGATCTTGGGTGGTGTGTTTCCCAACCAGAGGTACGGAGGGCTCAGGAGAAGACTGGAGAAGCTGAAGGACGGGTGGGGCAAGACCACATGTGTTGTGACACAGTTAGCAGATGGGTATCTACTGTGGAGAGAGATGTTTCTTACCTTATTTATGGTAATAAATCTGTCTCCCTCCCCTCTACCCCCCGAGCATGACTTGTGTCCTCAGGTCAAGTGCCCAGACGGCTCCCGGTGCATGAGCAATGTCAAAATGAGTGAGACTCTGGCCTAACTCTGGGTGCTGCTGCTGCAATCGAGACACTTCCAAGAGTGCTCAGAGGCTCCAGAGCAAACCCGCGGCACTGCTCTGCCTTCGAGCGTATCCTCGTGCCATGCGGGTTGAGCCTCTGGACAACAGCAGGGAGGCAGAGGCAGACCACCTCGCTGATCTCCATCCCACCACCACAGCCTGCAACCTGAAATATTCAGTATCAACGAGAGGTAATATTCCGGCTGGCAGGGACGACATTTCCACCAGCAGTGTCAGTTCACGCCGGGTGGGCTGCGGCAAGCGGACGGAGGCGTCAGAGAAACCGCTCTGCTCCCATCCAGGGTTCCCCTTGTTGAGTCATCTCGGGGCGGCTCCAGCCCTTTGGCCTGTCACTCCTGATTAACACTGATGTAAACGAGCGCCGGGCGGGCCCTTACTCCTCACTGAAACCGCAAGCAGAGGAGCCAAAGCCTTCGTAAGCGGGGTGCTCCCGGCCAAGGAGCCACGTGGTGCTATCGCCTCGGCCGAGGTGCCGCAACATGTTCCAGCCTCCAACGCTGGGGAGCAGCTACCAGTTGCTGCCCGGGGGAAGATGGTGAGATAATCCTGCGCTGTGGGAAAGCAAGGCGGGACACCGGGCTGGGCTTGCTGCTACAGGACCTCAGGAAACGAGAGTGCAGGGGAAAAATCTGCCCATGGACCCTTTGAGAAAGCCCATGAGTCGCCATGGAGGGTCACGGGAGCAGCAGCGAGGCGGCTGCTCCTTCCTGCTCGGCAGCCACAGGGATGGCGTGGATGGAACATGGAGCCAAAGGCAGTCCAGCCCTTCCCTGGGAGGGATTGCGTTTGGTAAGATCCTGCATGAGGCACCGGCTTGCTGCCATATTTGCACATGGCCTCTTTCAAAGGGTGCCAAGGATGGGCATGCAGCGGTCCCAGCCACACAGGGATCTGCTGCGTGCCCACGGGGCACCAGGAGGGTGACACATATTTGCTATATCTCTTGCTTGTCTGGGCCAGTGATGGGGCAGAGCAAAAAGGGGCACAAACACAGGCTCTGCCCTATGGACCAGACCAGATTTCCAGATCCCTGGATGCTACTGGGAGAGAGGGGCTGAGAAATGCTCTGCCAATCTGCCGGGGCTCACAGCCCCTTGTGCAGCAGGGTTCCAGCTGGAGGCAGGAGGAGAGGATGACAGAGGCGTCCAGCCATGGAGCCTACCCCTCTCGCCACGCATGATATCACTGCGAAACCGCAGGCCCCAATGCCGGCAGCGGCACTAACAAACACCGAATCCCCCCCGCTTCCTCCCCTCATCTATCGGCTCCTGTGGAAGGAACGGGCATGCTGAAGCTGCTGCAGCTGGTGGCACCACCTGGTGCAGGAGGGAGCCCAGCCAAGCTCTGGGCTCAGCTTCATCCCCACACGGGTGAAGAAGAGCAGAGACACAGCGTGACTCAGCTGCATGGAGAAGAGCTGCTGTTCCCACCTGGCTGGCACAGGGAGGTGGTCAGCCAGGCTGGGGGTTCCTGGGTCCCCCCTCCCCATCTCCTGCTCTTCCAGGCGGCTGAGCTCTTTGGCACGGCGTGGGCCAGCCCTGCACAGCTGGGGACATGCCACCGCCATGGCTTAGCAGAGCAGATGCCAACCGCCTCGCTTTGGCAGCAGCTGGGGGAGTGGGAGGAAGCGGGGGAGCACGCACCCTTCCACCGAAAGGGTGATCCTGTGTGGCCATGCTCCCTCTGGGGCCAGCTCCAGTGGAAATGGTGTTCATCCCTCCATCTTTGGGGCCGGGGGGGATCAGCCGCTGTGCAACTGGTGGCTCTGCTCGCACAGAGGAGGGCTGCTCGCTTCCTCACTGTCTGGCCGGCGTGGGGCAGCTCGCTGCCTCCCAGCTGTGCTGGGGCAGAGCTGAGTCCTCGCTCTCCTTGAGGTGGCCAGAGCTGCCAGGGTGGGGGCAGCTGATGAGCTGGCAGCAGTGCTGGCAGATCGCAGGCAGAACCACACTCTGTGTGGTTCATGTGAACAAGACACTGCCTTTGCTGGTGGCATCCCGGCGCTCGGAGAGATGTGACCGTCCTTGTGCAAGCAGGTCTGTGCTTGCTGCCCTTGGTCCCACAGCAAAAGCCCAGTGCTTTCTCAGGGCAGCTCCCTCGACCGACCTGAGCACCGGAGCTGGAGCAATCTGTGCCTGCCACGGCTGCCATGAGGCGCTTCACCTTCAGCAGCTCCATCTCAGAGGGCACGCCACGGCTTTGTGGAGGCTCAGCAGCGCTGGCTGGGAGCATGGTCACGGGGCTGGTTTGTGTCTAGGAGGGGCTGGCAGCCACAGGTGATGCTACACGCTGAGCAGACGCGGCCTCGTGGTCTTTAGAGGTGACCAATGCCAGTTGCAGTGACACTGACCTGCAGGATGCAGGACAAGGAACAAGCACCATGGGGCAGGCGTCTTCCCCACCCTAAGTAAAGGGGCAGCATGGACAGCCTGCTCAGACCCGTGTTCCTGCTGAACTGAAGACTGAACAGAGCCTTTCCACACCAGAGCCCCGCCTGCAGACACCAGCTCAGGTCCCTTCGGACCCTTCCTCCCCGCCGCGAGGGGCTGCTCCAGGCAGACAGCTCAAATGGGGTTGATTGGGGGTGCCATGAGGCCAGTTTATTGCTCTCCAGTTTTTCTTCTGGCTGAAGTTCTCTGGCAAACCCAGCCTGCTTACAGGTAACACCAGGGTGACCAAACCACCTACTCCCAGCCAGCCAGACCATGGATCTGACTCTGCTATAAAGCCCCGTGGGAGGTCTGCAGCCACAGAAAGAGCAGGGAGTCAAAGACCCAGTTTCTGACTGGTCTCATGCTTTAATATCACCCTCTGATGCAAAGGCTCTGACTTATCCTGGCGGAGATTAGGCCACTGCTGCTCAGCACCATGAGTTGGTCATTACTTGGGTGCTGTGGCACGGTGGGCTGGAGGATTGGCAGGTTGCCTGCTGCCCAACCTCCGGTGCTAGGGGAGCATGAAGAGCTCAGGGAATGGGAGCCTGGGAGCCCGCTCTCCTCTGCAGTGAAGGTGAGGCCGTGTAGGTCTCAAAGGAGGCTTCCCTGCACTGCTTTTGGAGGTACAGGTGCCCGCAAAGCTCTGAGGGTTTCCAATGGGACGATACCAGTCTCAGCCCTTTCCAGTATGAAATCAGCTAAAGTATGCTTTTTTTCAGCTCTCTGGCTAGAAACTTTGGCTGAAGCAGGAGTGCTGGCGGTGAACTGGACCAAACCACCACAGAGGCCTCAGCTGGCCCTGGCTGGAAGGGGTGGCCTGCAAACCCCAGGGACCAAGGTGTCTGCCAACCTTGCAGGCTGGGGACAGTCTGCGTTGGCTGCCTGCTGTGGTGACAGCACCTCCTGTCCCCCACCTCCCTGCAGCACCCTGGCGCTGCAGGGGCCCCGTTAGATGCCCGGCTCAGCCTCCCGCGGGAGAAGCCCCGTCCTGGGTGGTCTCCCACCCTCACCCGCTGTGACTGACCAAGGGGGGGCACGGGCCCAGACTCAAGCCTGTCTGGAGGCTCCCCTTCTCCTGGCAGGCTGTGGAGACCCGCGGGCCCTGCCTGCGGGGAGCACCCTCCCCCCCAGAGAGCGGGGCTGGGGCACCTGTCCCCTCCCGGGTCACCTTGTCCCCTCCCGGTACAACCTGCTCGCCCTCCCCACGGCGCCTCCCTCACAGGGCCCCTCCCGAGGTCTGTTCGCAGGCCCGGGCTGCGCCCGGCGCTGCACAAAGGGGCCCGCAGGACGGCGGCCCGCCCCGTGGTCATTAGAGGCCGCCCGAGGGTCCTGCCCCGGCCCCGGGGGTGCGAGGGGCCGCGGACGCCCGGTCAGGGAGGGGAGCGAGCGCTTCGCGCGTGAGGCCTTCTGGGCCCTGCCGCGGCCCGTAGGCCGCCTCTGACCCGGAAGTGGACGGTGGGGGCGTTGGGACATTTAAACGGCGCGGAGCGGCGCGGCGGGGGGAGCGGCTCGGCCGGTGAGTGGCGGGGCCGGGCTCGGTGCCCCCTCCGCGGGCCCGTCACCGGGGTCCCGGGCGGGAGGAGGTGGCGGCCCTCAGGCCCTGCCAGCCCGTGACAGCGCCGCCGCCGTGACGCGGGGCCGGGCCCGGCGGTTTGCTGGCTCGTCCCGGGGTGAGGGCTCGTCCGGCGGGCGCGGCGGGGTCAGCCTCTGCTTCGGGCCCCGCAGAAGGGCGGTGGTAGCCCGGGCTGCGTTGCAGAGGGGATCGCGGGCGCCTGGCAGGGGAGGCGGCGGGCGAGGGGCTGCCCTGGGGCTGGCCCTGGTCCCGAGGGGTGCGGGGGGAGGCCCTGCAGCCCCGCTCCCGGTCGTGCTCCTGGCGCTGCGGTGGGTGCGCCCGCCCTGGCTGCTGTGCGCTGGCTGGGGCGCTCGGACACCCCCGGAGCCGTGTCCAGCGTGGTGGCGGGCGGGCGGGCGATGAAGACCAGTGCCGCTCTTTCGAAATAGCCGGGTAAAAGGAACGGGGGCAGCTTTCATCCTGGGCCCAGCTAAGCGAGCATCTTCCCTCGGCGCTTCCATCCCGGCGTTTTACTCGTCCGCACGGCTGTCCCGGCTGCGGGGATGAGGCGGGGTGGGTACTTCCCCCTGCTCCCCGGCTGCCGGGGAGCTGTCAATTCCTGGCTGCCCACAGAAAACTAATAATGAAACCATAATGCATGGGGGCCTGTAAGCCCGTTTTTGTCTGTGCTCCAATTGCTAACGTGATTCAAGTTGCAGAAATTCTAGTGGAGACAAGGTGCAAATGTTTATTCTTTACTTGTAAATAAAGATGGCAAACTCCTGTATTCCGGAACCAGTGTTTGGAGAGTAGTCCCGCTGGCTTTTGTAAATGTTATCTACTTCTATTGAATTGGCAACGGGAAGAGGTGACGTTAAAAGAAAGCTTGCTGTAGACCTACCCGTGTGAGGGTTTTGTAATAGCGCTGTAGCAGGTCAGTCTATTAGAAAAGTTTAGCTATTGGCCAGCACCAATGGAAAATCTTAGGAACAAGAATCACAAACCACACAAAGAATTTTTCCTATTTATTCAGGGATTTTTAATTTTTGCTTTGTATTGTGAAGCCTATTCACATCCGTGGTCAATTACTTAAGTAAATCTCACTGCAACACGCATTGTTTCTCCGAAAGGGCCAGAGCAGGCATTCTGAGGAGCAGTCAGCGCTGCAGTCCTTGGTCCCTGCCAGATGATGCCCTGTTCCCAGGCAGCGTGTGCATGGAGGAGACTGCCGGGGTGCTTATCCTCTGTGCAACTGCAGTAAAAGGGAGAAGAGGGCTGGGTAAGGGCGAAGAAAAGTTCCAAGCATGGTGGGAGTTGGGAAGGGAGCATGAATTTCTCTTCTGCTGAGCTCTGTATTCTGTCCTGCCAACACCCCCGTGCTTAGAGAAGTGAAGAGAGAGAGGTTTAATGGACAGTATCTTTATTTTAGCTTAGAGTCCAGTGCCCCTTAGTTCTGGCATAGAAGAGATGAGAGTGAGCCGTGAAGTTCTCAACGTACCAGCTGGGGTGAAGTTCAGCTTCAAACATGCCTTGAAGGGGGGGAAAAAAAAAAAAAAAGGCATTTCTATGAAAACCCACAGAAGACAGCAGTTGCGCTGGGCTCCATTATAAATGTATTTTAGTTTTCCTCTTCGATTGTTAGATACAGCAAAAATCATTGCTATGTCCTGTCCATACCTATAATTTACCTTAATAGTAGCTGAGGACAATTTACTAGATTGTTTCACTCCAAAAACTTGAAAGCTAGAGCAGTTGAAACAGGATTGAAAGATGTTTGATCTACTTAAGTTCCATACTCATGCCGCAAAGGTGGAGGCATAATACCACCTACAGAAACTGGCGCTGGGTGGAGTGGCAGCCGGTGTGTCTCAATCACTAAGAACTATGAGCTCTTGCTAGTTAGTTGTGCTAGGGAATTTATTGCATGTCAGTTGCACCGGGAGTGAGTTTATGGCTAGAAAGACAAGCTGAAATGGTTAGTCTTTGTATTTGAAGCAAATGTCCTATATAATCCAGAAGGGTCAGTCACTGTGGGGGGGAGGTAACAGGCAATGTATGCTTTTTACTGCAACACTGAAGCACTTCAGTAAGGATGCAGTTATTTTTGAAGACTCCAGGTTGGACATGACAAGATTTTACTTCTGCTAACTGCTAAACTGATGCATCTGATACAGTCTGTCAGTTACTGCCCTAATTCACCTGGCTTTTTCAAAGGCAAGGAAGAGCAGATTAAAGGAACCCCTTATATTTGGGGTGTCAGCCTCGCGACAAAAATCCCCGTTTTGTGTGGTGTGTGGGCAGGCATGGTTTACGGGCTGTGGTCGCTCCTAGGTCGCTGGCTGGGATTTGGTGCAGGGCAGATGTTGAGTACATCGTGAAACTCCTTCCCCCCAATGGAGTGACTTACCAACCCAGAATTTCTGTAAAGGTCAATACATTCTCATTTAGTACATTTTTGTGTCTTTTAGCGTAATGAATTATTTGACACTTTGTTTCAAGAAAATAACCCTTTTTTCCCCTGTGTCTATTTATAACTCTTTGAAGTTTGGGCCTTTTATTGGATTATGGATCATCTGGGGTATGTGAGAAGTACTACTTCTGCCCAGGGTGCCAAAGAGGGATCGAGTAAGCCCGCTGCTCCCCAAAAGAACGCTTACGCGAGGCTTGTGCAAAAGCACCACAGTGGCCGATTCCGGTCCTATTTGAATCACATTGCGCAGAAGATGCAGCTAGAAGAGAGCGCCTCCAATGACCCCAGCTCAGATCTGGACCCGCCCCTGAGGAGAGGCCTGGTGAAGGATAATCCAGCCAGGAATGGGTTGAATGTGCACAGCTATTCACCGATCCGAACATCTCACCTGGAACAGCCCACGCCTGGAGGATTTGAGAACGATAAACCCCAAACCGCTCTGAACAGAGGTCCTCATAAAAAAAATGCCATTGTTAGCCCAGAAGGAGACTTGGAGGTGGAGGAAGACTATTATGGACATCAGCGTGGAGCTGCAGCTGACTTGTTAAATATGAGTGATGCCCTGGGTGGGAGAGTATCGAACAGCCTGAGACACCATGCAGCTCTGCAGAAGTCTTCTGGTTCTGATGAAAAGGACGAGGAGGACATGTGGAGGAAGAAACATAAGAAACGAGGCAGGTGTTCTGCCAACACAGATACAGCAGCTGGACACTTGTTGACTGAGCAGTTTAGTGAGGATGTGCTGGCAATAAACGCCAGGAAAAACAGTCACTTGTCTCCAGGTCAAGTCCGAGGTGAGTTCACACTAATGACTGTTTGGTCCATTTGCTACAATTACTGTGGAATTGAATGTGATGTTTTAGTCATGAGTGAGTTAACATGAGCCAGTTCTACTCTGTCCAAGTTAGTCAGCCCTTAGTTACCTGTGGGTGGCTTTGTCCTGGTTTACAAGCAAGCCATCCGGCATGTGCAAATGGCTTCATGTGGAGCCAGCCTGATGCTGGCTGGACCTAATCCCCTGGCCTAGGCTCTGTGAATGTGGCTGTGCTGCTTCCAGGATCAGCTCAAGACTAGGAGAGCCCAATTTCTGCGGTGTAGAGTCCAAATTAATAAGACTGCTGGGTCTGAGCTGACTCAGGACAGAGTCACGCTTTCCCCTGCATTGCCTCTGGATCTGGAGTGCTGGTTTGCCTTTGCGGAGGGTCCAAGTCCATCTAATACTCAGAGGCTAAGATGCCTGTATAATATCTAATTCCTGATACAGAGTGTTGACTCCAGTAAATTTTGCTGTTAGTAACAAAGAGACCACACCTTGCAGTAGTAAAGTGAATGTGTCTCTTAAATGTAATGTTCAAGGCAAAAAGTCCACTTATGGAGATAAATAAAATTCATTATTAAAAAAAAACCAACCCCAAAACACAGCATCAACAAGCAATCAAAGCCAGGCAGTTTAAATTTGATCTCAGTGTAATGGGTTAAAACTTCCTCTGCATGTTTTTTATCGTGAAATACTTGGATAGCCTGATCTCATGAGCTACTACTGGAGGAACTCATAAATGTCACTGCATTAAATTCTCTGTAACAAGTAGAAAAGAGATCAATTTCTCAGCTGGGTAAGACGGGCCTGAGGCCTATCACAACTCTTGGATAGGAAATCATGTAAATGTTTAACTAAATCGATCTTACAAAACTATGCCCTATCACTCAAGAGTGGCAAGTAATATGCTTTTTACAGGGTTTGTGGTATTTTTGAGTCTGTGACAGTAGATTATGTGCTAAAGTTGGTAAACTTCCATGAGTTGTTGCAAGACAGATCATAGTTAGAGATTTAACACAGGCAGATTATGCTAAAATTTGTTGATGAGCTTGATTTTTGGGAGGTTTTTTTTTTTTGCATGCTTCATTGTAACAGTATTATGCTAGCCTGTTATAATAGACTTTGCTGCCTTTCACCCTTCAGCTTTTGGACAGTAGGGAAGAGCAGCTAACAGAGATGGAGAGTCTAGAAGGCTTACAGTTTGCAGCCATGAAAATGATAGGTGCCTACATGGATTTTAGTCTAAAATAAAAATATCCTGGCTTTCAAAAGCAAGCACCCGCAGTTCCCTCCTGCTCTAGTTGGGAGTGGGTTTGCACAAACCTTTTGAAAACTAGTTGTTTGTTTAGTGTAAAGACCTAGAGCAGAAAATGTTGACCCTCATGTTTGACCTCCCAGGTGGAAAACTCATGCTGTGGGGAGATTATTGGAAAATTATTTGCTTAGCAGTGACACCCTTCCTCTTCTTCCCTCTGCATGTCTCCCCAGCCAGCCTCCTGTGTAGCTGAGACTGGTTACTCTCCAGAATACTTGCAGGGACATGAAAACAATTTCTTGGGAAGGAAAGAAATAGGAAAAAAAAAAAAAGTCATTTGATTCAGAGAAATGTCTTTTCTGCTGTTCAGTTTGAGTATATTTTAGCACTCTTGTTTAAGTGAAATGAAGGCTTTACAGTATGCAAGCGCTTAAGTATAAGAACTCACACATCACAGTCCCAGATTAATATTTTCTCACTTCAAAGCTTGTCTTTCCTCTTGATGCTGATATAAGTCATATTACTTTGCATAGGCAGGTGTCTGGTTTGATCAGTTTAAATCAAGGCTTGTGAAACTGTGATGGCAAGAATTGCTTCTGTCATAGCGGTGAGGCATATCATCTTTTCAGTAGTGACATTTCCTCACAAGTTAACTCTGTTCAGGCTGTTGTAGGCTTTCCAAAAGACTCTTTGAGCTAATCTCAAAGCCAGGCATCTCTCTTTATATTGCTTCTTTTCATTGTCCTCTTCTTAACAGCTCTTCAGCTCAGGCTTAGCCATGGTCAGGTTTGCAATGATCCTAAAACTGAAAGTGCTAAAATTGAAGGCAAACATGGAGGGCTGAGAAAACCCTTTGAGTGCCCTGGGGCAGGCTGTGGGCAGTGAGGGGCCGGTCCTTGTTAATGTCCTTCCAGTGGTGCAGCAGTTCCTGTGGCCTTGGGGGAAAGCAGAGTGGTTTGTGGAGCCCCAGGCAAGGGTCACTGAGCCCTGGAGCTGGTCACTGCTGACATGTGTCGCTGTCTGTGAGAAGCACTGAGGATTGCCTTTGTCATTCTGTACTGTAAGGCCCTAAGACGAGGCTTGGGGGATAGAAATAATTTCATAGCAGGTAATTAGGAGGCTGACCATGGCAGTCTCTTCTGGTCTTTCATATAGTAACTGCTTTTCCTAAGTATTGGAAACTTTGTAGTTGAGAAAGCTGAGTGTGAACAAAACTCCATTGTCCCTTGTCTGAAACATGTGACACGGTCGTGAAACTGCACATTGGAGTCACTATGGTATCAGCACACTTGCATTTGGGAAGACGAAGCTGCACATAGATGCACTCCACAGATTGTTGCTTCTTTCTGTGCAGCTATAGCCTCTGTGAGGAGAATTGCCAAAAAGCCTCCTGTTTTGAAGTTTCTTCTCAAACAAACCTTGGTAAGACAGAAAATAATCCTAAAATGCTGCTTTGAATTGTGGTGCTTATAGTTTTTTATCTAATACAATTTTTCCCTAAATCTCCAATCCTCTAGGTTCTTTGGGTGCTAAAATTTGGCTAAACTTCCTTAACAGAAAGTCTTTTATGAAGTCCTCTGGGATGTTTTCTGGTTTTGATCAAAGGCTCCAAGTGTTTTCCCACTTCAATCCAGAATTAGTCACCAAAATCTCTTTTCAGACTCACTGATGCTTCTGTCATAAAAGGGCTTAAAACCCCCTTTTCCTTGAGGACAGAAGTACTGACTCTTTTTGCAGCATCGGTCTGTCACATGCTAGTAGTTGACATTTACATGGCTGCTAAGTGGAACTTTGTGTTAAATATCTGTGATGCATTGCTTTATCAGTAAGTAGTTTAGACCAATCTGCGTGTTTTATTCGGGACAGCATGGCTTTCGGCTGCTTTTTGAGTACGTGTGCTTCTCAGCCTGTTTTTGAGGGAACGTTGCTGTTTGATAGCACGTTCCTGAGTCTGCTGGAAAGCCTAAAAACCAAACATCTGCAGAAGAGAACTGTCCTCCAAACGTGGAGTGCAGCATGGTCTTTGGGAGCACCATCTCCCAGCCACACTTGATTTCAGAGGATCTGGGGAGCTAGACTACCTGGGAGTGAGGTGGCTTTATTGACGCTGAAAGCTTGGGTGGAGCAGGATGCTCGTGAAGGCTGATTGCTGTGAAATAGATTCAGATTTTGCAGGTCTGGATATACAGTCTCAGTCTGTATCTGCAGACGTCCTCCTCGGGAAGAATACCACCACCAGCTTTGCTAGGTAGTCTCCTGAGGCTCCTCTCACTAAAAGCTTCACGGGTTTATGATGTGGTGGAGGTATCTTGCCCATCTGTCAGGGTCAACATGCTCCCTGAGTAGAAACAGACAATTCCTGGATAACAACATGCCTCATCTGAAACGGCCTATGATTTCCACGGCCCTTTCTGATTTATCCTCTGTCTGACACTTGGCATTTATTTGCCCAGCCTGTGGTACTTAACCAACTTGGGCAGTTTCCATGGAGGAGTGTCGCTGGCAAGCAGGCTGCTGTTTAGCATCATAGCTTTAAAAACAGTTGTTGCTGTTGGATGGTGGTGTTGTGTTTGTGGCTGCAGCCCTGACATTTTAAAGGCTCAGGATAGATAAAGGAAATGTCCTGGAATGGGTTTCCTGCATGTTTGATGGGCACAGCTGGTCAAGAAATACCAGCTGTAGCAAGATGGCAAAATCTTAGGGGTTTTGTCTTTCCGTTGTACACTGCAGTAAATTTTGTATTTGCCTTTGTTTCTCTGGGGGAACTTTGAAGGAAGAACCACAGCTTCTGCTTTTCCCTTCTTGTAAGGCAAATTTAAGATAATGCTACTTTTTAGTGGTGAGCCTTCCAGTTCTTGTGTGGTGAAATTCAGTACTTAAGAATGCTGTTATCTCCCTATCTGGCACCAGTAAATATGAGCCGGCGATCTAGTAAAGGCCACAGGATCAGCTCAATAAATGGAGAATGTTGGTTGCTGTGGAAATCTTTAAAATGTAGCTAATCTTGCCAGGTCCAATGTAACGTTCCTTAGATGACGTTAATCATAGTAATAAGATATGGGAGAGGAGGGAAAACTGGATTTACTGTATGGCCCCATCTGAGAAACACATGAAAAATAGAATGCTCCTTTCTCTAATGGTTTAGCAACGTCATCACAAACATAAATTTCTCTCTTGCTTTTGATAGAAAAAACGTTGCATTCCTGAATCTTGTGCAACTAATGTTTTTGGCTAACATCAGCTATAGTATGTGAGTTCATATCTGATGTATCCTCTCTTGGGGAGATGAGATCCTGCCCTTGCAGGGACTGTGGTTTTTGTATGTGATCTAATAATTGTCTTCCATGCCCTTTACCGGAGTCCTGAGCACACCGTGGTGCAGTGGGACGGAGTTCTGCAGCAGGAGCCATTGCATTTGGCAGCAAAGTTTTAATCTCCATGAGGTAGCTTCCTTCACCTTCAATGTTCATGTGAAAATGTTCATCAGTGGAAACACTTGTTGCTGTTAACCTGCTATTTTTTTTTTTAAAAAAACTATGTTTTTTCTTCTCTTTAGCTCCAGTTGCTGAAGTTAGGTCCTCATTGTGTAGCTCAGGTAACTATGCTTGTCAGTGTGATGTTGATCCCAGGAAAATAATAGGCTAATAGAAGAATTGAATTAATTTTTTGATTAGTTTAAAATCTTTTCTTTAATGTGACTTGTCTCAAATTATGCAACAAAGGTCCTGTTGAGATCCCTCAGTGTCAGTTTCTTATGAGATTGGGAGTTTGATGACAAAGGTGTGAGTATGGATGCTAGTGTGTTAGCATAATAAAATCACAGCACACATGTAATGGTTTAAAAGCTGTTTAGCTGAACTAATTAAATGCAGCAATAAATTAAGAATTGTTACCAACAGGTGTGTCTGGTTCCTGCAGTGTCATGTTCTGACCCTGTGCTGTTTAATACTTCTGTCAATCATCAGGAAGAAAATATACAAGTAGGATTGAAAGTTTTTTTTTAATAACTTGGAGACCACAGGGAGAATTGAACAATGAGGGCAGTTACTGGCAGCTGTCTGGATCACTTGGTGGACTGGGAGCAGGCAAAACAAAATCCGTTTATTGGGCCAGCATAAAGCCATGCTAGCAGTGCGAGGAACACAGTATGAGAAGCAACAGCTTGGAAAAAAGTTTTGAGCTTTTGATGGATCAATTGGCTGAACATCCCCCGCCTGTGAAATGTGGCCAAAAGGGTAATGTATGAGCATGGGAATTGGAAGATGGAGTATGGTCTGTGTGAGTCTGACACGGCAGCAGCAGCAGCTTCTGGAGTATTGTATCCTGTGGCGATGCCCCTCTGTTTGGGGCGGATGGTGATGAATTGATGAATACTCAGAGGACAGCCACAAGGAAGATTAAAACACTGGGACCATGAGTGAATGATTTGAGGAACCCTGCTTTACTTATCAAAGAGATGCTTGGGGGAAGGGAGCTTTCAGTAAATTGCCTACATGGGGAACAGATGTTCAATAATAGGCTACTCAGTTGAGCAGATTATGATATAACGCATTTGAGGCTAAACAAATCCAGGCTTGAAATACAGCACAATTTAGCAGTGAGGGTGAATGACCGTTGGAACAGTTTTACCAAAGCTTGTGGTATGTGGGCTGTCACCGGCATATTTAAAAGCCCTGATAACAAATTCTACCCCTGAAATATGCTGTAGTTCAAAAAGGAATTCATTTGAAAAAGGCCTCTGTCCTCTGCTATCCATGAGGTCAGCCAGCCTGCACACCTCAATCAGCTCTGGCCTGTTCAGATAATCTCTGAAGTGTCTCCTTCGCCGTGGGTACCCAGGTAGGTAGGACAGATGCTTTGCAGCTGGCTTCAGTGGCTAATTGCGATTCCTCTCCAGGCCGTGGCTGCTGCAGGGCTTTCACCGCTGCCCCACTCCCCAGCCTCTGCTTCTGCCTCTCCTGTCCTATGTACTGGTGTCCATCTCTTGTCCTCCCACCTCAAGCCCCCTGCTAACTAGCTCCATGAAATGCTGTGGGCTGCATGTCCCTAACTCCCTCTTGTGGGGAAACCTGAGCTATGGAGAGTTGAAACTTGGCTGGGGCAGAATGGAAAACAAAATGTTGGGATCTCTTGCATAAAATAACGTCTTCTGTGACAAAAATAAAAATTTCCAGGGTGCTGAAGGAAAATGTCAACACTAGCAGCTGCAGCCCACAGATGTATGGGGCAGGTCATGCCTTGGAGAATATTTCAGGCTCTCTACAGCTACGAGCCTGCGGTGATAATGCATTTTTGTTAGTTTTTATGTTTTTAGGCGTTTTTCCCCCACAGTACTAAGGGTTGTGAATTACGTACCTACTACACTGAATGGGCAGTATGGGGAACAGTTCATCAGCATATTGTCTTATTCTGCAGCACATTTGGTAACCTCAGGATATGTATGAATCTGAAAGCAATTCTTTCATTTCTTCAGCTGTTAATGTCTTCTAGTACGTTAGCACCTCCCGTCAGGTATTTTGCCTTTCAAAGCCTCTTGACTTCCTCTGATCTTTGAGCAACTTGCTTCCCTCAAACTACTGAAGCCCAGAGAAATCAAAGAGAGAACTTCAGCAATAGTATGCTTTTAAAGTGTTTTTCTTGAAGTGTTGAAGAAGCCTTTTCCCAGTGTGGTTACTGGATAAAACAAAGAGCAAAAGGTATTGTGGAAGATGGTTTGGGAGGATGGAAGGACAAGGGCGCAGTGGAAGCAGACCTGACCCGCATCCCGAGGCAGGAGTGGAAGCCTGGAGGAGTGCAGTCATCAGGCGGAGTAGGTAGTTAGGAGGTCATGAACAGGGTGGAGCAGGTTCACAGAGAGTCCTGAAAACCAGAAGAGCTGTATCCCCTCCCTGACAACGCCGCTGCGCTGCTGCACGCAGCTGGAGCACAGTAACTATTTTGATAAACTTTTAGTCTATTGCTACTAAATGAGTTTCATCACCAACCCTTAGTTCAGAGCCTGGAATGGTATCTTTGGCTCTTGCACTCATGTAGTATTCCTACAACACAAACCCTGCTGAGGAATTGAATAAAACTGCAATTACTGTCTGAGTTACTGAAGTCAAAATCCTGCAAGCATCAGGATGCTTGGAAGTGTTTTGGAAGAGGAATCATGGTGTCGTGGGCACATGATCTTGGTGGTCGGGAGCAGTTTCCACAGCATTGTTTTCCACAGCAGAAAGAATCCATTGTGCATTTTTCTTCATTGCAGTTTTCCAAAGCATAGGCCCTTTCAGAAAGCCAAAGTCAGCAAGAGCATTTTCATGTTCCCTAGTTCCATACTGAAATCTAGGGGCATGCAGCACAAGAGTTTTAAATAAGTATGTGCAGCTTAAAGCAAAAGAGCAGTGGCAACATGTGCTTCCCACCTCATTTCAATGGGTTCTGGAAATGAGCATCTGTCTGGGCTCCTCACTTTCCTGGGTATGCATGGACATGCCGCTTCATTTTTTTGCTAGCTCCATCTCTAAGTGGGGATGTTTCTTCCTCAGTGGCATGTTGTAAGAATGCCGAATGTCTGAATCTTTTACAGCCAGCTATAGTGGCACAGTCACCTCCAAAAGCAGCTCACGGCCCTATGAACTCACTCACAAACCATGACAGCCTGTATTTCCCCATCCAGGAGTCACCGGCTGTGAGCCGTACTGCCTTTCTGCAGCCAGCTTGTCCCCCATGTGGCAAGGATTACCTCTGTGCTTTTTTCCTTGGACTTTCAACTCTTCTGCACAAATTTTGGCAGACTTTCTGCAAAAATGTTTAGAGAATCACCTTCTCCAAAGAGGCAGGGCGAGAGAGAGCAAGGAATTTGTTCCTGGGTGCATAGATGGCTCACAGCCGGACCGTGTCCTGGTGCACGAGCACAGTCGCTGGCGCAGGCGGAGGAGCTGTGTTACATTGTGCAGGGTTGCTCGTAACCAGTTGGGCTGCTGCTAGAGGAACCAGTTGCTTTGAATCACTATTGAAATCACATTTAAGAGCTGTGCGGACAGGCCTTCACTTTAAGTGCTGTCTTCTCACTTTATTTTGATTTGTCTAGATAGTGGAAAGTTACAGCTCAGATTTACGCTGTGGCTGGGCCCCGGTGGCCCATCGTAATGGGTCAATTAGTGGAGACTGGTGGGCATGGGAGCTAGTTCTGGCAGCTGGATTTCAATACATCATCCACTCAGTTCAGGACATTTGCATAGAATTTACATTTTGGCTGAGCCTGTGCATGTAAATGTAGGTCTGCATTGTTTCTCTTCTTTGAATGACTGTTTAATTAACTTTAAACTTAATTATGCAGTCTGCCATCTGCCTAAATCCCTACAGTGCTGTCATATCACCATCCTTTTCCACTTCCGCCAAGATATTCCCTTTCCCGGAAGTTTGCCCTACTTTTCAATCATTAAGATAATTTCAGGTCATTCCCATCCTTAGTTATTTTTGAGGAGGACTCACAACAGTGTTGTAGGATCTCCCTTTAGCTCTGTGGTCAGATTTGGACTGAGCACAGGAGTGTGCTGCAGAACCTCCAGTTTAGGATTCTTTGAGTTTACATGTCATCAGAGATGAAGTATCTTTTTTTATTTGCTCGTGATAAGGAGAATGTGCTCTCAGGCTTTCTCTTAGACCCCAGATTGAGCATCTGAAATACTGCCTACCAGGTTTATCTCCAGAAAGTCTCTCTGCTGCAATGAAGCCTCACTGAACTGATAACGTATCTCAAAGTCTTGCCTTGCCACTCCTACATCTCTAATGAATTCTTTCCCATGACGTCCTCATTTCTCTCTATTGCTTTGTCTTTAATCTTGAGCCATCTACTTTATTTAACCGGTTTGCTTCAAGATACTGTAAAATGCATGGATGTGGTTCTGTTCCAAGGCTATCAGAGAACTCTGAACTCATTTAATTCATGCTGAGAGCAGTGTTGAAGCACGGCTGTTCCTAGCACAGGCTGGAGCGGGGCTGAGCTCATGGGGAGTGTGGTGGGTTTTGGTCCTGTTTGTGTTATTGGGGCTCTAGCACAGAGTTTTGCTTGAGACATCTTCCAAGGAGTGTCTTTTTTCTTCTTGGTACAGAACTCTTTCCCTGAGCAGCTATACCAATAGCTGTCTTTGTGTATTTCCTTTTAAAAGAAAATAGAACAAAAAAGTACTTGGCTGTTACCATTAGTGGGACATTTAATCTCTTAAATCCACAAAATATTTTGCAAAACATAAATAGCTAGTTACTTCTGGCCTGTCTATGACCAGTGTTTTTTGTTGACATAACTTGCATTTGAGATCAATTCAATGGTGGTTGTTGGTTTTGCCTTTTGTTTTTGTCTGTGTGTGGTAATTTGATCCCGCATATTGTAGTCATTTAAGTGCTTGGAGTTTTTGAGTTAGTCACTTATATAATATGGCATATACTGGATGTCACTGGTGCATTAGAAATTAAAAACAATCTAGCAAACGTGTTTTGGCTTTTAAAATTTGAGAGGAAATTATTTTAGAGGCTTCTTTGAGCAGCAGAAAATATCAAATAGCTTTTAAATTGCCTGTTTAAACATATGAAAGGGAAAGACACGGGGATCCTAGCAAAACCGCCCTGATGTTAATGCAGTTTGTACTGGCAAAGCATGCTTTTGCTTGTAGGGTTTATTTGACTTCGGAGAATGAAACAAATAGTTGCCTGGTACAACAGTGCCAACACTAGGTCTGTGTCTATCTGGAGTTACCAGCCAGAAACTGTGTCCCCCCAAAAGCTCATCAAAGCTGGCAGAGTTAGATTCACAGAAGTACCTGGGATGGATTGTTCAGGGGCTATGTAGGATTTGGGACTTTTTGGGTCCTAGACGTCTTTGCAAAACAAGGCAGAATTTCCGTCGGCTAAACTCTTGTATTGAGACTATTAACGTGCCCTGTTACAGATCAGCATCCATAGTGGCTCATAAAGTTGCGGGTGGGACTTCTTGGCAGGTCATGGAGAGTATTCATTTGCTAAAAGACCAAATCTGATGGTTTCTAAAATTTGCTTTGCCAGCCCTGCCAGGAGCCAAGGGCCAACTTGAACTTGTAGATCTGTGAGGTGATGCCTTGGGCTGCCACGTGGTTGGACTCTAATTCCTTGAGTCTCTAGTAAGGATGAACAGGAATGTGCTTTATTTAGCTTTCTTGCCATGCTTAACCTAGTCTGACTTAAATGGGAATGTAGGACTAAGCAGGGGTTGGCACCAGAGTAGTTCTCATTGCCTTTAGTTGGTTAATTCCTGCTTTTGGAGGTAGGGCAACGTTGGGTGACCTTTCATTTGGTAGCTGCCATCCCTTCTAGCTCATGGGTGTACCTTATAGTGTTTTCCTAAGTGCATAGCTGGGTTGTCTTGAAGAATTAAATGTCAGGGAACCTCTTGGAAGGTTTGAAGGAAATTGGTTTAAGTCATTGAAATGTGTCAGCAATGAAATGAAACATTGTAGAAATACGCACAAATATTTAGTAACCATGTGTTGAGAGTGTCTCATTAACTGATAACAAATTGTTCTAATGCATGTTATCAGTTCTGGGGATATGCTTCTGTTTCTTCTCACACTTATGCTAACTCTAAAGCAGGGGTATTTGAAAGATTCCTTTGCGTATCTAGATCATGATCTAATGCCGGGAAGCAATGGAAAATCCTTTTAGCAATGGCAGAGTTAGCGGAGGTGTTGATGCCCAGTCATGGACTGATAGAGGTAAGTAGTAGGTGGAAATATTTTGTGTTGGAAAAGTTTGTAACAATATTGTTCCGTCCAACACTTTCAACGTAATTCCTTTTTTTTAAAATGTAAAAGGAACATGTCGAGATAGCTGTCAGTGGGGTGAGAGTCCTAAACCTGTAGAGGTGTTACCACCACAATTGTTGCGATGCTCTCACAGTCCTGCCCACCCCAAGGAACTGGGTTAAATATAAATAGTGTAGATGGTAACAAAGCTGGAAGTTTAGTTAGAGGTTAAAATGCCTAGTGACAAGGTAGATGCCCTTTGACAGGAAAGGGGAAAGCTATACCAAGATGTCTATATATTGGAATTCACTTACATCTCTCAAATAAAACTAGTTCTTGATGGATCCTGGATGGGAGATATCCGAGGAGTCATGGATGTGCTGATGAAAATTCAGTGAGGAATACTTTCCTTCTGTGCTGGTAGTAATCAAATATCTTGTGAGGTGTTAGAGGGCAGTTGGAAATGTTTTATTTTTGGTAAATAAGATTGAGGGTCTTGGTTCTTTCTTGTGTAAAGCAATATGCAAATTTTAATATAAAATTAAAGACTTTGTGGCCTTGCTAACTTCATGTTTAGTTGAGCATTTTAGTTGATTTAGTTGACCATCTAGTTGATCAACTGACTAGTAGACGTAAATTTAATCAAATGCAGTACTTTTCAAAATGTAAACCAGAGAGTGATTTTGTATAAATTATGTCAAAATAAGCTGATTTAAAACACCTAGCCTCCTCTCTTACTGTAAGCCAGATCAATTATTCTGGGAAGCTGCCTGCATACATTTTTTTTCCAAAATAAGAAAAGATTAATAGGTACTTAGGTTTAAAGACCAAAACGTGCCATTCCGTGATGTCATTGTTGTTGTGACGGAGATGAAGTGCGATGGTTTGGATTCTAGACTGAGCTCCAGCGCTGTCCTTCCAGTGGAGCTCAGCCAGCCACTGCTGCCTGCATGCAGGTGCCGGACTGGGCTCCTGGGTTGGAGCCAGCCCCCAGCTCCATCCTTTCCGCTCTTTTTCCTGGTTGTGTGTTTCTACTTCCCACAGGTGCTTCCCCTTGGCTAGTTTGAGGTCCTGTTTAGGTGTCCCTCTGTCACCTTTGTAGGCAGCCTCCTTTCTTGATACAGGTGTTGGGATTATTCCGACCTATCTCCCTCCAGAGGACTTCAGGTAATGAACAGTCAACCATCTTTCCTCAAAGCGTTACTCCTGTATTATTTCCCATTGGAAATTGCAGAACGTCTAGAAATCCCAGGCAAGTGGTGGCTGCATCCGTGGAGAGCGGCTCTACATCATCCATGCAGCCAGATAAACATACCCGAACATGTTGCGTTTGCTGTGTGCTGTGAATACATCTGTGTCTTGCTTAGAATCGCTCTGCGTTCAAGCTTGAGTGGTTCTGCGAATGCAGACGTGTTTGGTGCATTGTGGTTGCTTCAACCCTCCTGTTAGGATGTATCAACCAACCTCAGCTCTCAGTCACTGCACCTTAGTGTCCCTTCTACTGAAGTTATTTTTATTTTTTTATTAGATTTATTTACTTATTTATTTAGTCATTGATTATTTTAATGCCTAGAATGTGTTATTACTTTGCGTGAGATCTTACCTTAAACGATTTTGTTATATCTTACAAATCACACAACTGTAACACCACAGAAAAAATCAGACTTCTGACACACCTGGTGCTGGAATAAGAGTTTAACTGAGTTAGTGATAGCAGTTATTTCAGAAAGAATAGTCTCAGTATATCCCCTGCTATCTAGAGAGTTGTCAAGTTACAGTTTGCTTTGTGGAATGATGTCTGTTTATCCAGCAGAATATTAATGCTGGGCAGCAGAAGCCCGTCATGAGAAGTGTTTCTAACTTCCAATTTCAGGGGATCGTGCATTATAGAAGCAAATATTGAATCTAGTTGAAACAGATGGCAACCTGTAGTTAGCTCTCTTTCTTTTAAAAGGAGAAATACAAGAAATAAGTCATGCAGAATTCGATGTGTTCCAGTTGAATGCTAATTGTGACAGTTGTCTGTGGCTTTGTAACAGGGGTGGTTTTGTTTAGCCATAAACATCATGGCTAACGGGGGTCAAGTACTTATCTAAAGTGGCTGTGCGTAAACTGGCTTGCAAGCCAGCTATGTGGAAGCAGAGTTTGTTTATTTGAGTACATTTTTTTCTTTGAGTTTGTGTCTGCGTCTGAGTGGATGAAAAATCCCACCGGAGAGCAAGCCAAAGGCTTAAGTGTTGAAAACGTGCAAGTGCCTTTCTGCGTGTCTACCTTTCGGCACGGAAGGGTGCTTCTCCACCCTTTGCTGTTGCTGTGCGTTGTTTTTGGCAGTACTGGCCCTAAACTTTCTGAACTGACGGCCACGGCAAGTGCTGGGGCAGCTCTGCTCTGCAGTGGCTAATTCTGGCTCTCAGCTCACTTCCCAACTCACAAGACTTTTTTTTTCCTCTTTTTTCGCCTGCATTTTAATTTTCTGCTCTCTCTTTTTCGGCTCCTTCTTAACTACATGTAAAGATTTACCCTCCTTTTTATCCCAAGTTCTTTAATTCATAGTAGTATTTTCTGTGACTTGCTGTCATAGAAACGAGGGCCTTAGAGGACCTTACAAGCTCATGTAATCCATTTCACTACCTCAAGGGAAAAACTACTCTTTTTAGACCAACTCTGGCAGATGTCTGTCTCACCTATTTTTAAGAACCTCCAATGAAGCAGATTGCATGACCTCTCTGGGTGATCAGCCTAGTGCCTTGCTTTTTTAATAGTGTTCCTAAGATCCCGCCTGTTGCAGTTTAAGTCAGATTCCTTCACCAAAATGTCTCTGAAAACCCTATCCAGAGCAAACCGTGTTGCCAGTTCAAAAGCTATTCTGCTCAGATCTATCAAGTCCATACTTTTACTTTCGGTGTCTGTTTTTGAACTTGATCTCTTGACCCTTAGGGCATTTGCAAATCAGTTCATTAGGCATTTGCAAATCAGTTAATTTTAGTTCCGTCTCATCATGTGGTCCGCACAGGTAGTATTGCCTTGTTTGCATTGGTTGAAACCTAAATTTGCGGCTGCGCTCTTGCAGTGTTACAGCTGCAACCTCCCTCGGACAGTCTCCTCCCTGAAAGCATGGGCAGAGTATGAAAAGCTTGATCATGTAGAAAGAGCACAAACTACGTTGCCCTTATTCTTATCGTCGCTGAACACAGAGGCCCCCTCTTCATTTCAGTGTCCCCTTTGGAGACACTGCTGTGGCATTTAATCTCTTCCTGGGCTGGTCCGAGCTGGCACCTTGAGTTGCCCCTCTGCCTGTCTTGGTGTCTCCTGAATTAGGAGGATCCCTCCCTCCTCCTCCTGATTTGCCTGTTATTATATATGGAAGTTGCTTTTTGTCTGTGACTGGGTAAAGTAGCAGTTTTCTCTTATTGTACCATATTTTTAAAGATCTCTGCTTAAGTACAGCTTTTTAAATGTTTTTTTCTCGCTGCTTCAGTTCAATTCTATGAAGCAATCTGTGATTTCGTTTGTGAAGGATACCATACTTAAAAAATTTGCCTTGTAACTTGGATAGCCCCATAGCAAATAAGTTGGCATTGCACGTTTTCTGACTTGCAGGTACAAGCTTGGACGCAGGGAGCGTAGCCAGGAGGGGCTGGAAGGCAAAGCTGTGATGACATGTTCAGTATCCAGGTGGAGGGCCAAGAGGGCAGCTGCGCGGCGCTGGGTTGCATTCCAATGTGCTGATCCATGGAACAGCGTTGGCACACGCTTTGGAAGCTGCTGCTTGCTCTCCTGGCTGTAGGGAAGGGGCTGAGGTGATGGCAGGGAAGGAAGGGGTGAGTGCAGAATATTTTCGTATGATCGTGGCCTATTCTGAGCAGGCTGGACATTTGGAGCCTTGGCATTTCTTTGTGGTGTCATGTACTGTGCTGCCTCTGGTAGCTCAAAAGTTAATTACTCCAGAGTGGGTGGTTGAGAATTTTTTTTTTTTCTCCTTGATTCCTGAACTACTTAATTAAGTTGTAGGGAAGTTATATTTTCTCACTACTTGGGGGCTTAATGGGGTGGAGGCTTTGGAAACAGTTTAACAATTTCACATTTTATATGCTTTAATGAATTTCCCAGGATTTTGGAGGGGTTGTATCCAACTTTATATTGCAATTTCCAGAGTTTTATTTATGCTAAAATAAGTTAGTGGTGGATTAAGAGTCACAAAGAGCCAACAGATTACAAATGAACTAACGAAGACATCGTTTCTTTTGGATAAAGAGCATGACTCGCAGTTGTGACTTGCACTGAAGTACTGCAGACCATGAGTTTCACCAGAACCACAAGCTGGCAATAGGGTTCCTCTTCCCTCCCCTGTTATTTCAAACCTGTGTTTGATTTCAGGTGCAGAAAAGAGGGGGTTTGCAAGGACCAGAAACAACTCTGAATCTGCAAGAACTCCCCAGAACTTCGATAGGAAGAGGCAACTCTCTGAATCACAGACAGAAACAATGAACAATACAGACAGCAGAATAAATCCTAGACAACTGGGAACTCCCAGAGGTATTAAAGCAGAGTGCGTACACGCTTCAGGAATAAGCTGCCTTGAAGCATGTGCTCAGCACTATTAAAAGATGGGCTGGGATGAATGCTCTTAACTCTAAAATGAGCTGTAAAAGACTGTTGATTATTTGTAAAATATGATTATTCCAGGCTTTTCGGTGCTCTGAAGTCGGGTGCCAGTATTTCTAGGCAAACTGTTCTCAGAAGTTCAAGTTTGAATACAAAGCCTCTGTACAGCTGCTGTTAAGATACGTAAGACAAGTTTGGTGGGCAAGGTAACACTTACGAATTTTTGTTTGCAGGAGGATCCTATGCTGCTGTCCCAACATCAGGTGATAGAAAGAATCGAAATAAACCCACTCGAGGGAGGAAGAAGAGTATATTTGAAGCCTACATGTCAAAAGAAGATGTTTCAGCAGGACTGAAAAGGGGAGAGCTAATTCAGGTGCCTGGAACATACAACGTCCATGCTCTTGTGATAAGTCTGTGGAAATCACAGGCAGTTATTGGAAATCAATGTCAGTTGGTTGCATGACAGGGAATTAATGTACCACTTGTAGATGCTAGAGGAAGATTTTTTCCCTTTCTCAGAAGGTTCTAGAAGTGGAATGAAATCTTTTACGTTCAGCTGAAGTATAGTTTTGGTTTGATTGCATGTTCTGTAAAATTCCTGATCCACACTCAAGATGAATTGCACAGTTCTGATTGGATGGTCTGCTAGCCATGGTAGTCATTATTGTGGAGACACTTGCTTTTACAAATGATGCTCAAAAACACAGCAGGTGCTGGCAGCCTCTGTCTTTGTCAGTGTAAGTAAAAATGAATGCCCTTAGCGAGATAATTCTTGCTGAAATTCCTCACAAAGATGTTAATTAGTCTTCAGCAATGAGGTGCAGACGCCTCCGCTTCCAGATCTTCTCTTCTTTTTTCAATCTGTCAAATTTTCCCAGAAATCTCCCTCCCACAAAAAAAGGGAGAGTGATGGTGCAGGTAATGCTGTGGTCCCTGGGGTCTCATAGGGCTGTGCCTACCAGGGCATTGCAATAACTTGTTATAAACTATGATGCAACTGGTTAAATTAATATCAAACGGCCAGGCAGTGGTACTGGACCCTTGATTTGCTTGCATAATTTTCTTTGCACTCCCCTAAGGTCATAGGGCTGACCCAGCCACTGATGACAGCATATGGTTTACTGAAGTAAGGGACAAATAGTAGATGGAGCTGAAGAGCCCATCAGGATACAGAAAATCGTTTGTGTGTGTGTATGGTTATTTGCCTTGAACAGCTAGCAATAAGCATGTTCTCATTTTACAGATTCTAAAGATCAAAATTGGACTTTGTGCTTTCATTTGGAGCAGCAAAACTGCAGTCATAATTAGGCAGCAATTCTTCTCTGAATATCTAGCAAAATGTGGGGGTGGACTTGCCATTTGTGTGGGTAGCTGGATCTCAGAAGGAGTTTTGCATAAAGGCAGGCAGGGCTGAGGTTCACTGAGGAGTAGGAGAAGAGGACAGCATCCTACAACCACTGTTGTAGTACAGTCCTCAACATGGTGTAATGTTTTCTTCAGGACACACCTGGCGTCCCAGTGAGATCAGGCTGGCTGGGGAAAAAAGGCAGGTGGAAGTCAGTGAGGGCATGACAGACACTCATGCTGAGGTGTCGTTTACCCAAACACGCACTGGTGCATTGCCATTTAATTAGTGTTGTAATGCTGGTGAGGTTGTGATACTTTCATCAACGCATTGAAGTTGCACATGGCATCACCTCACTTTTTGTCTGATTTCTTGTTATAATTGTATAGTAATTCTTGTATAATAATATAATACAATAATATAATTTCTGGAGCTGTGATGAGGATTCCAGATATAAGATTGCCTGATTCCATCCTGAAGACCAATCTGATGAGCTCTTAGCTTTCAGAAAAATGACTAAGCGGCATATCCCTGCTGATGACCAGAGTGGTCCACTGGGCTACCCAGACCTTAGGCTGGTGCCTTTTTGAAGACTGTCATAGACATCCACAATGGGAAGCAAATGGTGAGGGAAGAAATGGGAGCCTCAAGCTATGACTTCCCCCATGGCTGCAGTGGCATATGGCAGCAACTGAAGCTTCTGCCTTACCTTCAGGAGTGTTTTTGGCACCTGTTTTTGATAACGCAGCCTGATAGCATTGTGCAGCATGTGTAGACTGCCTATGAGGTCGAGTGCAGCTGCAGATGAGGCACATCAGACTTATGACTACTACCTGAGAATCCCATTGATATGCTGAGTCCCGGAGGACCTGTGATTGCATGCTCTCTGGCAAAAGAATCCCTAATTCTTGTAAATGCGTAGTGTCTACTCCAGGTCATGTGCTGCGTAACTGGAAGAGTCATACGTGCTTTCTTAGGCTGTATCTGTTTTCCTTTCATCCAGTTCCACATCTCAGGGAAACAGTTGAGGCTGTAGAAGCTGGATTTAATCATTTAGGGCTGAGTGTCAGATCACGGGCATCCCAGCTCGGTATCTCTCATCTTCAGCTCATTCATCCTTATGATCTCATCAAGACCATTCATCATTGCAGTCTCGACCAGGATAGGTAAGATCCTGAAAGCAACTTTAGTGAATGGACAAATATTCATCGCTGTTCTATACAATGGCAAGAGACATAGTGAACAAATACCTGTTGTGTTAATCCCCAAAAGCAGGACAAACCTGGTAACCTGCAAAAATGCTCCACAAGAGCCTGTGGAAGAGAAGAACAAACCTATTGGTCTGAATCTGATGGTCCTGAGTAAACTTGAGTGCTAGCCAGACAGAAGCATGACTCTCTGGGCAGGAGCCGTCCCCTGGAGCATCCTGGAAACACTGGATCTGCAAGTATTGGTGTGAGAACTTGAGAGATATGTTAGAGAGAAAAGACCCTACTGTGAACTCTGAGGATGTTGCTGGACCATGGCAATGCAGCTACGCAACTAAATGCTCCTGAAAGCCCAACCCAGGGAAACTACTGGCAGACCTGGAGATTGCTCAGATAAAACATGAGTGCCATGAAGATTTAAGTAGTCCTAGATCAGGAAGAACAAAAGTGTTATCTTTATGGGTGCTGATGTCTGTCAATAATACCGGTCCTAATGGCTTGTGGTATTGTGTCTGACATAACTCAGTTTCTGATAAGTAGCATGGAGAAGTGTGCCCTGCGGGATTCCTGGATTCATTTAATCATGTGACGTGTGTGGAAGTGTCTTTCCACAAGAAAGGGGATCTGAGCTCAGCCGCTTAAGAGTGCGTAGACTTCCCACTTCCCTGCCTGTAAAACTGTCTGCAACAAGCAAACACCAAGCGTATCAGGTTGGTTGGAATCACATCGGCTGGTCTGGAGGCAAACAAGATTGAATAACTTCTGTGTAGTTACGTAAGTGGATGGTGTTGGCTATACACAACAGATGAAGTCAGGTTATGTATTAAGGAACATTGACCCAAAGGACTATAATCATCCTGTGAAGCACCAGCCAGAAACTTGTGTCTGCTCCATGCTTCCAGTGTCTCCCAGACCCTCCCTGCAGAGCTGCTGGGGTCAGGCGGAGTGAGAGAGCGCAGCATACAGAGGTGCAGAGCCTGCTTTGCTGTTAAGAGGGTGTTTTTCCTTGGAAAGCTGTTCTTTTGTGGGTATGAAGGCTGGGGTTTCCCTGATTTTCATGGATTGTTTTTTCAAAGGTGGCCTTGGTAGCAAGCAGGTACTTGAACCCTGACCTTTTTTGGTGTTTTGTACAAGAAACGAATCTAGGCATACGTGTTGTGATAGCTGTTACAAACTGCTTGATTTGAGATGCTTGAAGTTTAGTCTGAGTATTGCCTGCCCTGGTTCTAGCAGAGCAACTTGAGAAAACATGACCCTTTTGTATCTTGCTGGGGAAGCTTAATAAGGTTAGAAACTTTTTTGGCAAGTATGTGTGAAGCTGACTTGAGTCATCAGCAAGTGTTTTACAAACCTTCCTGCAAACCTTTCTCTTCCCTTTCAAAACAAAGGCCCTACGGACATAAAACCACTGATAAATATAGTAGCTATTATTTGCAAACTATTGTAAAATAATACAACATTAGTGTGACATCATGAGACTCTGCAGCCAGATCCTCACCCCCTAATACACATATGAGAACAGTTGTTCATTGCAGATGGGGAGAGTGACTGGTTCCAGATATGATATCACAGCGTGAAATGTACAACATTGTAAATAGGATTTTCATAGGCACAGATAATAGGGCCCATCTGCTTTCTAAGATAAATTTTGGGAGTTCCTTGCTTAAAGGAAAGAGCTGAAGTATTTTAATGCTACTTGACGTAAGAATTCTAATGCTGATCATAATGAGGTAGTGCATATAAAATGTAGAGAAACCCACTGCACAGTAAACATGGTAACACTTCGCTCCTCTCTGTGTTTGCTGAAGCTGGGCATCCATGTGCACGTAGCCGCTCTGGCGCCTTCTGGGCCATGGACACAAAACCTGATTTTTCACGCGCATAATGGGCATTTGCACCTGGCTGATTGACAGCTGTCCCAAACTATTCAAGGGGATTCTGCAGAGTAACACAGGATATCCCCTCATCTGCTTTGTGCTGGTGGGTAGATGCCGGTATGGGAATTGTCTGACTCGTTGTCAAGAAGAGCAACCATGCCTTTTCATTTTTTCTTTTCTCTCCGTAGCAACTTCCTTTACTAACAGCATATTGGTTTTGATGGCTGATTCTGGGAAATGAGGAGAGAGAAAAGACCATTGAGAGTTTTCCATCAGTGGGTACCAGTGCTAACAGAGGCTGATGACAGCGAGTTAGCTCTCACTTTGCCTAAGCGTAAAGTGTCCCCAGGGTTGCTCCCCATGGGTCGTCTTTGTTTTCATGCCATTGTCCTGTGCTTGCCATGTGGCTAGTGTGCTCATTAATACTGGTTACATAAGGCACAAAATAAGACATCGCAGCAAAGTATTCAAGTAATGCCTAAAGAATATAGAATATATGGTGCTGGTATTTCCAAATTTAAGCAAATAAAAACAATGGAAAACCTTCATAAATCTGCAAATTCTTCTTCAAGGCAGCAAAACTTTCACATGTAATCAGCTTTGTTTTCCTATCGTCTGAGTGATTCCCAGAACACATAAAAAAATTATATGCTGCAGTAAATTTTTAAAGAAGCAGTTCCTGTGAGAGGTTCCTATGATTGCTTAACACAGAAGTGCAAACAGATGGAATCTGTTCATATAACAAATTGGCCAACGTTATTTCAAATTCACAAGTGGAGAAAGTTTTAAAATTTCAGCCCAAAGCAGAAGGTAGATACTTAGTTGTATTTCCATAAGAATCAAATGCTGTCAGTTTTAACTGCAGTCACGTGAATCACAATTCCCAGGACCCTCTTGGGATGGGAACGGCACCGTTGCATAGCCTGTAAGTCCTTGGTTGGCTCTCCTTTTCCCTTGGATGGACCTGAGCGCAAGCAGCAAAACTGGTTGGTTTACTTTGGAGGGGTGATAGGAATTTTTTGCAGGTGACTTGAGCTTTAAGTTGGCAGATAACAGAGCAGAAATAGATAGACCATGGAGTTTCAAATGTATTTAAGATAGTTTGACTTTAAATGTGTTTAAACAGAATTTAATCCTGCAGACTTTAAGTGTTTGTTTTTGGAAAATCCTTTTGATTCTTCTTTGGAAATGTTCTTTATCACAGAGTTACTGCTACTGTCTGTTTGCAGGAACAGCCTAAGCAGCCAGAGCCCCCTAAGGCTGATACCTGCTGCCATGCCAGCTCAGCAGGTCAGCTTTTCCTCTTTCTTCCCGTCCTCCAAAATAAGCAAAACTAACATTTTGCTTTTCCAGAACAGAGCAAAACGAGTTGTTTCTGTTGTCTGTTTGTTAACGAAGTTGGTGGATGCTCAGCAGAAAATGTATGAAGGGAACAGGAGAGCTTGGATCCTCAGTTCACCCAGTAGCAGCAACAACTAATGATTCCATGTCTCTTCGATGACAGACTGCAGTAGATCAGCTTAAGCCTATCATGAAACTGCCTTTTGGCTTGAAATTGCTCGGATGCTAAGTTGTCAAGACTTGAAATGTATAATGGAAATTTAGATGTATCTCTCATGTTTCACAGTAGATATATTACCCACAGCTCTCTAATTTAACTGATGTTATATAAAATTAATAAGATTCAGGCATAATCTTTCTCCTTCTTCTCTTTTTTTTAAGGGACCCTTGAGAATAAATCCTAAGAAGTACCATGAAGCCTTCATTCCATCTCCAGTAAGTGTAATTTTATAATGCTTAAAAGTTCATAAGTAAAGGTGCATTAAGATAGGAGTTATGCTGTGCATAAAAGGTCACTCAGAGGTGAATGAGTTGGAATAAATGAACATGATCTGGATTTTCTTTTAAATCAAGTATTCCCAAACAAATCCTGCTTTTTCATACCTCAAAGAACTAGCTTGCTTAGTTACTTACTTACTTAGCTTGTGCTGAAATTGGGGATACTGCTGGGTCCCACAGAAGCCAGCTGAAGTCAGGTTTGAGGACCACCAGATAGTGTAATTGGAAACCCTTGGTTTATGGCTGCAGAGGTTTTATAGATTTTCCACTGATTTAAGTTAATCTTCCCTAAACAAATATGCTCTCCATTTTCGATCTGCTGCATGAGCTAATTTGAAAAGTCATTCCAGAAATAATATGCGTGATTCCTTTTCATGTGCCCGCTTTTGCACGAACTGTATCTTGCTTGGCTTGGGATGTACTTCTGTCAAATGGCACTGGCTTGCACCTCTTCTCTCTTCTTTCCTTATTTTGACAGAAAAGAAGGGCTCTTGCAATTTCAGGGACTTCCAGTAGCAAAGGTGACCTCACAGCTGGCATAGCCAAGGCTTTTTATGTGGAACTGAATTGGTCAAAATGTTACCATCAATGAGAGAGAGTTTCATACTGAAATGTTTTGTTGGTGTGGGGGAGAGACGGCAGAGTCTGCCTTGAGACAGTGAAACACTGACTCTGTTGTTGTCCCTGCTACTGACAGCGCTATTGTTTTGGGGCTTGGATTGAAAGCCTTGAAATTCATGGTGTTGTCAGTTCACGTTGTTGATTTGGGATGATGTTTTGGAGCCCACTTTGTTAGAGAAGGAGGGCATTACAGGGGTGGAGGAAGGTTGGGGGTGCACAAAGTAGATTAAGTAGAGGAAGAAGTATGGAGCAGCTCTCTGGTCCATCAGTAGAGCAGCATTGTGTGTGTAAGTGAAAGGAACTGTGATCCTTCCTTTACAGGTGTCCTTGTAGGTGTGGTGAGTGTGAGCTGTTAAACATATTCTCTGAAATTACAAAATGCAAGGTTAAATGAGAAATCCAGTTACTCACGTGAGTTTAATTGGATGTGAAACTTTACCCCCAATCACCGCTAGTGTCCAGCTGTTGCCTTGTGCAGTTGATTGCTTGCTGTTCTGCGTGCAGGAATACATACATTAAGGAGGGTTGGTCGAGGTTGTTATCTTGCCTATCTTTCTACTTTTCTGCCCTTTGTTGAGCTGAATACCAGAACCAGCCTTGTCTCTGATAACAAGCAGAATCAACACCTGGATGAAGATGACTCTGGCTGGTGTGGACACAGTCCTCACTTTAAGACAGCCACTTTAGTAAGCTTATCCTTTGTATAACATTATTTGCCATAATGGAGGGTTTGCAACCTTTGTGTTCTGCAGGACTTCCCATCATTGCCAGATGCTGCAAGAGCTGCAGCTGTGAAAAATCACCCTTTCTCCCCTGCTGTTGACTAGGGCACTGTACCCCTTTCTCTTCAGCTCTGACTTGGCTGTGGCTTCATGGAGTTCAAATGCAACAGCTGTTCACCTTCTAACACCAGAAGTCCCAGGGTGTTTCTTGCTGCAAATGTGCTCTGTCTGCTTGTCTCATTGTTGCATGAAGAGTTGAGGGGAAGGTCCAGGGCCCTTCTCTTGAAAGCTACCCAGAGAATGGACCCGAGCATTTAAATCTCTGCCTCGCATCTCGTGTCTTCCCTGCACGCAGTAGTGTGGTTTGAAATAACAGCACTGACAATGTGAAGCATGATACTGCTGAGCACGAGTGATGGAATGACTGTGGCTGTGCTGTGCTTGCTTGTGGGAGACACTTCCAGAGCAGGTGAAAGCACTGCAGATCTCCCTCTTGTCAGAGGGGGATAGAGAGCACTGCTGGTGATATTCACAGGTGGCCACAGAGCTGTAAAAGCCCCATGCTCCCTGGAGGGGGCTACAGAAGTCTTGAAGCCATTGCGGCCAATACAGTATATGCGCCCCAGGGGCAGCTAAGACTTGGCAAGTGATTGTGTTCTGTTGAGACTCGGTGCCATTTTAATTGCATTAGTAATCTCAAGTGCCAGCTGTGCAGAGTAGGGGACGCTGAAGGAAAAAGTGGGATGCACAAGTGTTCTTGGAAGTGGTGTAAGTTTGCCCAACAATTATGAGCCTGGAGCTCAAGATACAGAAAAGTTTCTTTTGGAGGCAAAACCAAAACTGATGGCAATTTCCTAATTACAGCCTTGTTGGAGGCATTGAAATTAACTGCTGTAAATTAGGTGTGCATACACATATATAAGTGTGTGTGTATATATATATAGGGGTATATTGTTTGGGATGAGAGTGGCTGCAATTCAAGACAAGACTCTTGCAGAGTATGGAGATGCAGGTTTAACTAGGTGGTGTGACACATCAGGCGCCTTTACAGCGGGTGGGGGAAAGGGTCTGCCTTGTGTTTTCTTGGACGCAGGAGAGAATGAAAAAAAAGTGTAGAACAAACAAATTATTGTGAATACCAGCCTGTGTCCTGCAGCGCAGAGCAGCTACAGGTACAGACAAAAAAAAAAAGCAGGCATTTTCCTTAAAAAGTGACTTTGAACTTTTCTTTTTATGTATGTGGTGGATTTAGGTAAAGAGTTGGGGCAGAAGGGAGAGGGTGGAGAGAAATGAGGAATAAGGCCGTGTGTAAAAAATCTGGCTTTTTGAAAAGAACAGTTTCCAATTTGAATTGTGTTGGTCCAAGAGGCTTTGCAATTTTTCTGCATCTTGTCATGGGAGGCAGCTTTCACACAGCTGTTGAGCTGCTGCTGCTTTTCTTTCTAAGAGTAATTTGGTCTCTTGGAGGACAGCCTTAGTTTCACATCATGGCAGGGTTCTGCCGTTTTATTGTTTTGGTATCTAAGCAGAGTAAGATATTTATATGATATTAGGACTTCATGTTTTCAGGTTATAAAAAGTTTTTCTTGGAGACTGAGCACACTGGTACTTCTGATTGGATTTACTCAAGCATATGAGACTCAGGAGTGTGTATCTGAGAAGCTACTAAAGTTGTGATTAAGATTTTAATTCTTGTGAGGCTGGTTTTTTCATTGAAAGACAATGAAGTACTAATCTAAAGAAACTCATCCTCTTTTTTTGTGCCTCAAAACTATGCAAAGATATCTCTCTAGAAAAAATGTTGACTGCTCATGTTGATATTAAATGCTCACATTGTTTGACATGGTCACGGCACTGTAAACAGACACATGGAATTTTTCGTATACTGAATTATGGGGAAACAGCAATGAAAGCAGAAAGAGCACTGTCAATAATTAGCCAAAAAAAAGGACAAAACTGGCAGTCCTTTAAAAACTAAAACCTTTGTGTTGGCATCTTCAGGAAACTGCATCTTTATTCATCCCATGAAGAAAATCTTCCAAACTAAATCTAGATTAGCCGAATGCCAGACACGTCTGGGGTGGATAATCATAGTGCGTACAATTAGTAGAGGCTCTTGTGCAAGGATGTTAACCCAGAGTATTGAGAGAAGGTGTCCTAACATGTCTGTTACAGTACAAGATTTTCTAGCTTGCAGTTGGCATCTGTAGTCATCATTTTTTGGAATCTCTTCTAACATTAGTTGTGCCAAATGCAGAATATATGGTGTTAACTCATTAAAAAAAAAAAGAGACTGCATCCCCAGCCACTCTCCAGGCCACCTTCACAGACTGACCTGCTGATCCCAGAGCTGCGTGTCCCTGCTTTCCCATCTCAGCAGGAGAGCAGCAGGCAGCTCTGCACGGGGCACTTTGCAGAGACTGTCTTGTAAACATGTTCTGAACAATAGCTTTGAGTGCTTGAGTTGGGAACTTAATGTGTGAAGAGCTGTGATTGCAGAAAACTCTCTACCCATTCCCAAGAGTAACTGTAGAGGAACTTGAGCAGAGCTTGCAGACAATACATCTTGGGGGCTTGGCTCTGTCTTAAATAAATAGTGTGGAACTACTGTGCTGGCACATACATGCAAAGGAGCTTAGTTGCTGAAAGATATTGCATGTTGAAGGGCATATGGTGAATCCATTTCATTTCTGTGCACAACTGCAGGATGTTTGTCTCACCAGGGTGTGTGTCTTTTTTGATGACAGTGTCTTAAACCTCATAACAACTGTAATTTAATATGTTTTGGTCTAGCATTTATTTTTCTTCCTCTTTGACTAGGATGGGACTCGCGATATCTTTATTGATGGAGTGGTTGCTCGCAACAGAGCCCTGAATGGTGACATCGTGGTAGTGAAACTGCTTCCCAAGGAGCAATGGAAGGTCAGTTCACTGTGATTTGACATAAAGAGCTTATTACTGTTTTCTTCACTAAGGGCCTGAGACAGAGAATAGAGAATTTCCTACAAATCAGATTAGCTAAATTGCAGTTCATGCTGCTGTAGAATTATCCACTACAATGTTTGGAAGAAGTGATACCTAAAGTGTTGACACCTCACTCTTTGCATGGAATGGCCTTCTTTATCACTGTATGGAGAAGTCTGATGACAAGGCTGGTTCAAAGCATGGTTGTCAGAGGTGACTTTTGATATCTGTTGTTTAGCTGTCTTCATGCTGTGGCATTGGATAGCTCTGTGTAGGTGTTTGCAATTGCTCATGTATTTGACAACTGCTGTTCACAAAGCTTTAGTAATGATTAACGCTCTCTAATTTATGGGTCCTCAGTCCATGGAAAGCTTATCTTGTCACAGCTCCAGATTTTGTGGTAATACCCTTCTTTACATGAATGAAGAATGTGTGAAATGATTGGAGCAATGCAAACGTGGGACAATCCATTTTTCATTTTCATGTCTGATGATTTCACTCAGATCACCCTCTCTGGATTTTTTTTTTCTTTCACTGATCAAACTCAAAGTCTGTTCAAACATCTGGATAGTTTTATCTTGTTTGCAGGTTTATCTTTTAACACGGCTATGCAAGGAAAGTTCTTATTCCTTCTCTAGTTGCTGGGAGATGTAAGCTACAGTTAGCAATTTTAACATGGGTTTTCACACATAAGCATGACAGAAATGCCACAATTTGTTTTCCAAACGTGGTTTATGAATTCTTCTTGAGGATTTAAAGACTATTGTATATCTTTTGGACAAAAGTAATAGTGACGGTGATTCCAGCAGGGTGGGCACTGGTCTGAACTACTTTGGCCTAGTGCTTTTTACTCATTCTAGCTACCTTCTCTGCCTGTCTTGTTTGAAGTTATGTGTTTTTAGGCTTGCAAATGCAAGAGCTTCAGTCTGGTCATTTGCTGAACCTTCTACTTCTCTGTTTAAATCTAATAGCAATGAAAATGATGGTTTGAAACATATTAGAACTTGTCTCTTCCTTTTAAGTATGCAAAAAATGAGTAAACGACCCAAGTGTTTATTGACACATGTAAATGCAAAACTACCTTATGCAAAAGGCAATCATAAGCGGGATCTAAGATATTGTAGGTATATCCATATACAAATACACTAAAGAGGTCTGCTGCTATCTATGTAACCTCTGAAAACCAATTTTGATGGTCAAAGCAAAATTTCTTTCATAGATATTCAAGAGTCCAAATCAGAGTCACTAAAGCTGTGATGATTACTATACGTTTGGATCACCAAATCCATTTACATTATCTTTTGTATTAGACCATTTCATGTAGTTGGAAAAATGGAATAGTTTGGGTGCTTAGATCCTTTGCCAGGACCTGCCAGCACAAGGGCTTCTTTGTAGGCCTGATAGAGGTTGCCTGAGCTGGAAGCTTTGTCTGCAGTTTTCCATTTATATCTGGCTCTAAACAAAGATAATGCCCCTCTCTCTCTCTCTGTCTCTTTCTTATATCCTCATACCTTCATATGTTCAACAGTAATGTTCTTTTATGAATACAAGATGAAGGGTTCAGAATATTCTCCCTGTCCTGGTGGAGAGGTGGTGTCTGACTTCAAGGAGGCAATTTGGAAGACTTCAGTGTTTTGTAGTATGATTATGATTTTTCCGTGGTGAATTTAACCTTGCCAAATGAAGTAGCTGGAACATGCCAGTCATGTTTTTCAGCCACACAGGTGCTGCCCTATGTAGCCTCATTTTTTGTTTCTTGCCATCAGCAACTTAATCAGCGATGACATCCCTTTTCCCTTGCTCCCTGAACCTCTTGCTATGCGGTTGTGTTTGTATTAGTTCTTTGGGAAAGGTGCCACTAAGTTGCACTGAAAGATACTGCATTCTGCCAAGTAATTCATACTGATTAATGATAAACTGTCGCAACCTATTTTAGGTTTTTCCATTTGTTTAGTCTCATGCTGCTGCAAAGCTGCCACATAGGTGTCTTGAGGGTTTTCGCCTTCCCGTTGGGCCTTTGGAACAAGCTGAATAGCTTCAATTATTTCCTTGAAAAATGTAAATCAGAGGTACGGTATAACTGATGCTCTCAGAGGAGACTTTACAGGCTCTGTACATATTGGTTTGTTAGGATTGAGATGTGTGTGCTGATCATTTTTATGGTTCACTATTCCCAACCCATTAGTCTGTGCTCCACCGAGAACTGAGCTGGTTTTTCTGCTGGTAAACCAGTGTCTTGCACAAGGTAAGGCTGCTGTTACAGCAGCGTGGCGGGTCTGTGCCTTCTGAGTTTCAAGCACCATGGATGGCTTCTGGATGCTCTGGGGGAAGATCTTCCTGTTGCTGGTGCAGGTGATTCCTGCCATGGACCTCTGTGCAAAGTCACGGTGTAATGCTGCATCCCAGTAATGGCAGGACTTGACTTAGCTGGAACCTCGGTTCAATTTATGTGTGTAAATGGGAGGAAAGAAGAAAACCTATGACTGGTAAAACTATGGATTTTGGATGGGGAAATCTGTGTGTTTGCTTGAAGAGCTGGGAAAGTTAGGAGCTGCCCTGTATCCAATGAGTCAGTCTTTGTGGGTCAGGTGCCTGTGAGAGAAAAACACAGGCTTGGAGAGCAGTTTCTCCAGGGATATACTGTGTTCTGCTGAGCCTGTAATGGTGGTACTTTACACACAGGTATAAATGCCACAGTGAAATGTAAGGGGATGGTGAAATACTCTAGATGTGTGGCTATACTTTATGCAATACCTTCTTGAGAGGGACAGCAATAGCAATATTTTCATCCTCCAGCCATCCACTTCCTGGCTCAGTGGTGGGAAATTTATCAGGCTTGAATTTCTCAACATCATGTCCTTCCCAGCATGTGCATCAAGTGCTTGGATGAGCTACTGTGGTCCTCCCTGTGCTTATTCTGTCTGGTCTTAAAGCTCTGTTTGTTCATACATCCTCTAGGAGAGCTGCTTGCTGTTCAGCGATGATCAGTTTGTCAGTTCATATTTCTGTGCTTACTGTTAGTTCTGATCAAGAGCCAGCAATTTCAGTGTGGCACCACTGGCTTGAGGGAGAGACATTTTGTCCCCAACATTTGTTGTCTTGCACCCCTGAAGAAGGTGGCCATCGGCTTCCTGCCAGGGTCAAGCGGTATGCATTGCGGTGACTGCATTTGGAGGCTGTATTTCAGAAGTTCTTCTCATGTCCTCTTGTGTTACATCTTGGGAATATTGAGGTGCTATGGTAACTTTCAAATATTTAGCTTTTGCAAAGTAAGGTATTTGACTTAGACTGTTTTTCCAGGTACTTAACCTACTCTTAGCGAATGAAGTCAGAGTATCGTTGCAGTTAGCTAGACTGTCCCCTTCTTACTTCAAGCTGTAGGGCTTCCCTGAATCTGTGCCTTTATCTTCTGAAAGAACATCACAATAAAAGATAGCCAGTGACAGAGGATTTACCTCAGTCCTTGTCAGTTATTCTGATGAAGAAGAAAAATGGTGCTTTATTTCTTGACTGATTTTCACTACTTTTCACTTCCACCCATGGGTTCTTATTATATTTTATGGAGCTGTGCTTACATCAATTTCAGGAGCTTCAATTATACAGTGGCATAATTACTGGAAGGCAAAAAAACATTGATATAATGATTACAGCAATATTTCTCAGGCTCATCAAGGAGGGAAGCGGCGTGTCAGTATAAAGCATAAACCTAACCCATCTTTCCTCACAGCCTTTTTTTGCTCTTATACCGTCTGCTTAATTGCCAGACTGAATTTGTTTAATTTCAGGTATCTGTTTTGGTTTTTCTTGCAAGATGTAATTTCTTTGGTGGAAGGAAATAGCATAATAAGTCATTTGATATCACTTGGGGCTTGGATTCCTGGCCCAATCTCTGGTGCTTTTAGAGTAGTAGTTTATAATGTGGAATGTTTTTCATGACAACCGTCTCATGCATTGCATGCTATGGCTGAAATTTTAGAGTCTTAGTCTGAAAATAGTGCCCAGACAAGGATTTTTTGCTGCTCAAAACTGCCTGAAAGGAATTTTGGGGTCCAACCCCCTGTTGCTTGCTACAATGTGCAGGAGAGATCTCCAGTTCTGCATCTGCTTGCAGCAGTGGTATAGTAAACCAATAACAAAATATACTATATATGTACATAAAATAATGTACAAAATAATGACAGATTAACCTGCTAGGTTCTCAGAAATCGGTGCCTGCAAGTGGTATCTTTTGTTGTTGTTGTTGTTGTTTCATGAATCATTTCCTCCTCAGCTTAAAGCGCTCCTTTGCACTATTTTCAGCTGGTTCTTTTGATCTTGTCAGAAGATCTTCAAGGCCAAGGATGAACTGTTCATTTATGTACAGTGTGTGTTGCTGGATAATAGGATAATGGCTCCAGTGTTTTAGTCATGAAGTGTCCAAAAGTGATAAAAATAGTAATTCTTTATAGCTCATGAAAGCACATGTTCTATTCAACACTGAGGTGTCAGATACAATACAGTGCAGCAGGAGATCTTAGAGCTGTCTCTTCTAGAGCCATACATCAGAGATAAATATTTAAACACTTTCTGTACGGAAGACATAAACTACAGTTCACTTTTCCCAGCTGTGACTGTTGTTGTCATAATTATGAACAAACGCAGAGAAGGAACAATTTGATTCAAGCAGACATAACAAATATCATCATGTATAGTTTGAACAGAGCTACGTATCCTGGCAAGTCACTGCCTCCAACTGTTGGTGAAAACCTATGAACCATTAGCTGTCCAGAGGGGATGCTAGCTTTGGATTTGCCTTGGTGAATAATGATTAATTTCAACCAAATTTTTCTGAGAGTCAGTTTCTTCTCAAAATCTCCCAGCTAAAGTAAGGATAACAGTAACTCAGGAGGAGATGGGGTCTCAGAGGGTTATCACAGCAATCCTGTTTGAGTCTAACAATCAAGAATGTTGTTTGGAAACATTACATTCATAATAATAATAAAAAAAGTTCTGGAGAAGTCATTATTGAAATAGTAAGTGTTCTGGCACGCTAAAAACGTTCAAGTGTAATTCATGATATCCAGGAGTAAAGTGGGAAGCCTAAGAAGCCAGCTAGGAAGATGTCCAGAAAAGCAGAGCTCTAGCAAATCTGAAAGGTTGGTGGATGCTGTAGGGAGGAAGGGTAGTTGGGGTTTTTTATTTGTTTTGCTGGAGGCTTTACAGTGAGGGCTGTAAGTTGGTGGTCACACACATGTGCATGCACACCCTTCCCCATCCTGGCAAATCCCCAAACCACAAATCAGGGGAATCCGGGGAAGCTTACTTTCTGATTGTGCCATTCTCTGGATGGCCACATGTTGTTCCACATTGCTGGGCTTGGTGGACCTTTGCTGTGAGCTGGCATGGCTCTTTCCAGGGTTTGCTTAGCTCCAAAGTGGCTGCGTGTGGAATAGCAATACAGTAGATTGATAGCAAAAAGCCTGAGAAAATAGGAAGTGTTTCTCACCGAGACATATGTGGCATTAAATTTGCTCTTCTTGCAGATGTTGTTTTTGTATTTTGTTAATCAAATATCACTTGAAGTGAATCAACTGACGTCTTAACACAGTGACTTTTAATAGCAAGACCTGGCATGCTTTTTATGGTATATAATAATAAAATTACTATAATGATCTGGGTTGTGTGAGATTGCAGTGACCCTACGCTGCGTTCAGCCCTTGCATCCTAAAACAAGGAGGCAGAAATACCAGCTTTTTGGATGTTGCAAGCAACCTTACCTTCCTGAGAAGGACCTTTCCTGTCAATACATGCCTCTGTCTCTCTGACGGGAAAGCCAAAAGCAGGATCCCATATAATAAAATCACAAGAAAGGTACAGAGTTTTTGAACAATCTAATGTCCTTTTTATTCTTCCTCCTTCTGTGCTGGGTAAGAGTGATATTAAAAGAAAATTGTTTAGTTAGGTAGGAAGGCAAACTTCTTTTTATTGACTGCCTGCATCCTGTCCTACCAGTGCAGAATTACGTTGCAGGTGTGGTTTGGCTGCACAGATGCAGAATAAGATAAAAACGTTACCCTTAGGTGAACAGTCAAGCATGAAATAATCATTCATCTCACACATGGTCAGTTGTTATATTCCCAGTGGAATAATGGCAGAGAAGCCTCTTGTGATGGGGGTGACTTCAGGCTGCGTGAGATACCAGTAAATTTCAGTGCGTGTTGCTAGAAGAGCTTCATCTTGAATGGAAGGAAGTGCTCCTGGGGGCATCTGATCTTACTTTAGAGTAGGAGTCAAGCCAACATTTAATACCTGATCTCTGTTCCTGCTAACTTTTTTTTTCTTGGTCACATGAATATAATCTAGTGCAGCAAATTGTTTCCTTTAACAACTAACTTTTCTTCAAGTGATTGTTTTAAACTCTGTTCTTCCAAGTCTTCTGTAAATATCCACACATCACAGTAGATTATTCTTAATCCAATCTCTTATATAACCACTATCATTTTGGACTTTTCTTAGTTCTTGGTTCCTGTGGAATTAGTATTTCTTAGAACTGTTTAGTTTCTGCCAGTTTGGAGACTTGTTTGATAATATCACATGAGTATTTGGAGCCCACACCTTGTAAGAGAGAGTCAGGATAACCTGTTGTTGTGATGGGATTGGTTTTTGGAATGTCACATTAAACTCACTTAACTTTTTATAAACGCTTTCTTAAAAGACTGTCCAGATTTTCAATAGTCTGGGTTTCTTTCAGATTCACATAATTAGGAAGAAGTTTAAATAAAGTGTACTGATGGTAAAAGTCCCATCTGGCCTAAAATTTGTACAGTGAATGTTATACTCTGGGGTTTTTTAAGGAGATTGTACCCCTAATTTAGTTTGATAGCTGGAGGAATGAAGAGCTACTATGACACTAAAAAGCTGTTAAACTTTAAAGTCCCTAGGTGAGGTGGTTTTGGATCGTATCCTAAGTTCTGAAGAAAAGGAAAAGTGCTACATATCTATTTGCATGTTTGTTCTTGTTATCGGCTGGCAGAGAAACAACAATTGGCTGCAGTATTTACATGTGGTCAAAGCTACTAAGGTTGACTCATTAACTCTTTTCCCTTATTTCCTTAACTCATGTTTATTTTTCTTAAAGCCGTAAATCAGAGGGACAAGGAATCTAAAACAGAGGCGATTTATGTAAATGAAGAATTGCAGCAGCTGGAGGAGTGACAGGCGGTTTCTACAACAGGTTCTTTGGGGCAAGATGTGGGACTTCATTTATAACCATGTGGTTCTTGGAGATAAGATATTTGTCATCAGGGATGGGATGCCTTCAATTTGTTGTTGGCACAAGGTAATTTGTAACTATCTAAGATAAAGGTGTCTGAAGTCTAATAGTTAGGTTTTGAATCAGCGTGCTGCTAGCTTCAGAGGGCCAGGATGGTTGTGCCTTCTCCCAAACAGTGTTCCTGTGTCTTCTTCCAGATGAGGCAAAGTGTAGCCAGGTTGAGAAGATCTCCTGGCCTCCCACTCCCTCCTGTCCTAGCTTTGTGACATTATTTGCTACGAGGGGATTCCCTTCTCCTCAAATTTCTGAAGCTAACATCCTAATGCGAGGCACATCACAAGAACTGGGAATGAGTCTATTTTTGGTGCACTATCACACAGTGGAAGGTGGCCAGTGATTTATATGCATCAATAGCAATTTTCTTAACACTGCTAACATAGGAAGTCTTACTTGCTCACTACTTGGTATTACCCTTCACCAAATTAACATACAAATCAATGCCCTGGAACCCGTAACTGTGGCAGCATCTCTTTCTGCAACATCTTGAAGAATTGCAAGTGATGCTTTCAATCAAGTTCCTTCTTTAAGAAGTGCCACTCAAAACACTGAAAGATAAATAAAAATTCCTCCTGATTATCTTTTCCAACAAATTCCTCACTACTACTGTAGTTGTGTACTTGACATCATTTCTCAGCATGTGCTCAGTGATAAGACAACTGGTACCGTTTTTTGAAGGTCCCAGACTCTATCTGCATTTTCTAGTTTTTGTCCCAACCTTAACTGCCTGGAGGCTTTTAAAAAAGTGTTGGTAATGACTATAGGAAAATACCACAGGACAGACTGCTGATCTACTAAATCTGCTGAAAAAGGGAGTCACTTTTATATGTTTCCTTAATTTCTCACCGTTTCTATTGGTTTATTTTTGTTTTCTGTGTTCTGTCACATTAGGCAATACCTGTTTTATGAAAGTAGGTCTGACTATGTCGCTTATGAGTTTTTTGGGTTTCTAGTATGCTAATGATTCATCCATCTTCAGCTGTATCATCTCCTGGGGCTGAAGCATGTCTTTGTTTTTAGCTTTGTCTAAATTATTTGAAAATGGAGAGCAGTGCCAAAACACACACTTTTAATTGAGCAGCTTTGGAAGTGTGAAAATGAAGACTTGGCATGATCTAATTAGCACTTGTATGTTTTGGTTGCAAAAAGTGACTGGTGAAGAATTCTCCAGACATCATTCTCTGTTCTGTCTGAAAAAAAATCCTGCATAAAGGTGTATATCCTGCTTAGTTCTTGTTGGTGCTTGGAAGTCCTGACTGTAATGCTTTTGCTAATTAGCTAGCTGCCAGGACATCCTTCTGTTCTTGTTCTCCTTGCTTTTTGCTTGTTTGTTGGAATGAGTGTTGGCTGCTTTTGTTTGTAAGCTCTATAGAAATTGGCATCTCTCTTCCTATGCTCTCTTTAAATCCTGTGTGGCATCGTGTTTGCCAGGTTGCTGCTGTCTGGGGAAAGTCCCAAGGAGCTGTGTGAAGTAGGAGGGTTATCTCAGCAGCTTCTCTTTCTTCCTGACCTAATGACTGTTCAGGGGAGTTGGGGTGGGGAATTCTGGTAAAAGCCTTTAGTACAGTAGCCGGGTAACTCACCTTTATGCTCTCCTTCATTTTTTTTCCTGTAAAGTGAATTTCCTCCAGGGTTTTATCATCCCTTTTGATGTCAGATTGCCTGACTTTTTTTATTTTCTGTGCAGACCAGGTCTGCAGCTGTAGCCCCTTGAACTAAGTACAGCTGCTGTGATAGTCTGGCTTAGGTTTGAACTCGTAGCTCTTCTCCCTTCGGTGTGAGGATGAGAGCTTGTCCGGTGACAAGCATCCTCTCTAAAGGGTCCCATCCACAACAGATCTGGGCAGAGCCCAGCTGTGTCTGACGATGCTGCGGGACCCATGCCCTGCACAGCCCGATTGCCTTGGGAACAGCTCACTGCCCATTTCAGCACAGTCTCTTTCTAACCAAGTACCATCCCCTGACCTTTAGGGTCGCACTCTTGGCAAAGCAGCCCAGCAACTTTGGAGCTTTGTGAATGCCTTACCATTCAGCCATTGTCTTGCAGTTGTCCCTTAAATGTATAATTGGCTTGCTGGTGTTAGAGAGGCAGTGTATGGCCTCTCTGCTAATTTCTTTCAGTATCTCCATATTAGAGCAGTACCCAGAGGGAACGTACCCGTGATCCTTTCCGGGGACCGCGCCCGGCTGCGTCACCCAGCCAGGAGCAGAGTCGCTGCCTCTCGTACTGAAGAGCTGCACAGCATCACCACTGCTGCTGCCCCTGGGTGAGAATAAACGGCTCATCTGGCTCTAGTTTATTTATCTAGCTGAGCAGGGGGTTTAATGCCATGGGTGAGTGCTGTGTTGGCAAGCCATCTGGTGCTTGAGCTCACTTCTTTGGGTCTGTGTTGTACCATGTAGACACCCAAGGTTAATGGATGGCCATTAGTTTAATCTGATTTAGTTCGGTGGCTGTGCTTCATGCATAGTCAGAGCAGTGTTTTGACAGCATTGCATTACTTTATCTACTCTTCCTGTTTTTTTCCCCCATATTCCCGAAGCTTTCCCTAAAACTGTTTATTCTTTTTTCTTCTCTGCGCAGTTGTTGAACTGTGGATGTAATATGTTTATCAGCTCAGATTCACATCTTGGAAACTTAATTTACCTTTTTATGTAACGCTTTATCACTAATGCATGGTAACGTTTCCTGGCAGGATATGCATTGTTAAAATTTGTTTCTGGGGGGGGTGGGGAAGGCACAGAAGCGGATGGCTCCCCTCTTGTAAGGTTCAAAAGTTTGTAAAGCAAAAAAGGAAAATGTTCTTCATGGTACCTGACATCATTTTAGTCCCACCATCCTACTTTCCCATGGGGTGACTCCTATCAGTGGCTAAGATATAACGGAGCCCAAAGACTAGGTGTGGTGGCAGCCCTCACTGTCAAGTAAAGGAAAGGCTGGGAGGGGAAGGCTGGCCTTGTCAGGGCAGTGTCTGCATCTATACAGTAATTTCCTATGAGCTGACTGAGACCTTGGGCAGACTTTTTGCTAACAAAACCACTACCACATGTCAAAATTGATTTTTTTTTTTTTTTTTTTTTTTTTTTCTATCCATTGTCTTTTTGTCACTGAAGGAGTCAGCATTATCCAGTGGTCAGTTATTCAGCTGTCCGCCCTCCTGCGCCAGGAAAGCCTCTTAAGCAATTTAACAACACTGGTTTCTTGGGGATGAGTGGCACATCAGTGCAGCAGCCAACTTCAGTGACATGGGTCCTGAGGCCTGAGGCTTGTCTTTGAGCAATTAGTTGCTATGATCATAAATAAACTGTTAGACTGTGCTTCAGAGCTCCAGTTCCCAAGCACTGATCTCTGTTAAGTGCTTTGTGAATGAAAGAAGAAAATAATTAAAAAAAAATATGCAGTTAAACTAATCTCCTCTAACAATGTATAATGCATTCTGAGGACCAGTGCTTGAGGGAAGGGTGTTGTACAAAACAAAAATATACATAACCCTCTGTGCGGGGCTTTTGTGGTATTAGGAAATAGAGCTTCCAACACTTGCCTGTCACCCTCTCTGATTAAACACTGTGGTTTCACCAGCTAAGGATTGATTACTTTAGAAAGCGCTAAGTATTTGTTAAATACTTGTCCTTCGGATATTTCACATCCGGATCCTTTTGTCTTCATCGACTTGCCTCAACACCTCTGCTGCTCAGCAGGCTGGGCATACACCCTCCTACCCTTCCTCGTGGCCTGAATGCCATGCCCTGCGCCTTGCCTCAGCCTTAACTTCGTCCGTAAAAGTATCTGATTGCATAGGCTGATCCTTGTCACTTGGGTGAGGTGAGGGACCAGGGTGAGAGCAAATACTTGCCTCTAATGAGCAGCTCTATGCCCTCATGTCTGTTAAAGAAAATCTCTTCCCTTTGCAGATGTGAGGAGGTGTATAGCATGGTTCCTGTGTCCTGGCTAGCAAGAAACCCAAGGAGATGCTCTTTGTTTAAACTGCGTTGACCATTTTTAGTGTAAAGTGTTTTTCCAGCTGAGTCCATGGCTGGATGTACTGTACATTATGGGATTATGATATAAAAAAGTGATCAAAACATGAACATCGAATTTTAAATTTGCCACAGGTGCTGCTTTATTAGTTGCTGCCACCTTTTAAAATTTTTCAAGTGTCTTCATTTTCCAGGGTTAGTCAGAACAGCATCAGAATAAATATCTTCCTGCCTGTGTCGCATCCCCTCAGCTCTCAAATGAAAAATAATGCGGGCTTAGCAAAACCTCTGCTCTTTCCCAAGATATGCCAAGGGAAGCTTGCTTTATTTCTTTACCAGGTATACATAACCTTTTCTTCACAATAAAAAGAAAAAGCCCCCCCCCCTTAATTATCTTTGATACATGGTTGTGAAAAAATTTTACCCAAAACCTGTGAGATTTTTCCAGCACAGTCTTCCCGATATCCTCACTGTGCAGAAGTAAATACAGAATAAATGAGTGAGTTTAGAACAGAAAAGCCTGGTTCATGTGTCTTTGATAAATGGCAGTGAATACTGTCAGACAAAAAAATTTTCACTGAAGAGGGTTTAAATCATGCCTTAACACATTACACATTACAGAATATTTATACTTGTGTAAATACTATAGTTAAAGTTGAGGTTAGTCAACCTTTCTGTGTTACAAGCTTAGAGAATTGAGTGCAAGTCTACAGGAAAACTTGTTCTGGGCAGAAAAGTGACTTTAGAGGTTCATTTTGAAGTCGGTGGTTTATGGACAAAATTTGGTAATTCTATTCAATAATTCTTCTCAAATTAAATTAAAATGCTGTGTGTTTAAATGGTTTTGTTACATGTTGTTGTACCTGTGGAAGGACTTATCTGAAGAATTTTCTCTTAGGATGAAGCTTTGCAGCTGATGACTCCAGGATGAAAACTTGACATGTGTGCTTCCACTCAGCTACGAGGGGAGGAAAAAAAAAGGAAAGACCCAGAGTCTTTAGGATGTGTTTAAACTTTTCGGGGTTGCTTTGGGAAAGCTAATATTCATTAGAAGTGAATACCTTTAGAATCTAGTAAATCATACAAGTGCATGTGACAGTTTTGATATGATAGACAAGCGTGTTAGGCCAGCAATGGGGAAACTTCATCTTAAGCGGTTGTTGGCATGTTAGACAGGAATGAGCCACTCCCTGTGGAGGTCAAGAGTACATTGATATTTGTGTGGCAATTTCTGACTGTTTCAAAGGAACAAGAGTGGTTTGAATTCCCAAGTAATGCATAGTTACATGAACTGTAGCTTGCAAGGTTTAGAGCTAATATGCTGCAGTAACTTATACTTCTAAAAGTTCTGTGTTTTATCATTAAAAATAAGGCAGATTACTTTTTGTATTGGGGGGCCATAGCATGCTTGTTTCACTGTACCTCTGTTGCAATATCCATGTTTTATATGACTTGCTGCAAAATATTTGTACAGGTGAGAACAGTGTCTACAGTGAGACTGATTTGTATATTAATTTACCTTGACCCCTAATTTCAAAGCACCATAGCAACTTTCTGTTTTTCTTTTAGATCAGGTCTTGGTGCTTTTAGAGCTTGCTGATCCTGGCTCATTGTTTTATGTTGTTGGTGGGTTTGAAGCTATTAAATGTTTTAGTTGCATCTTTCAATTACAAATTCATAGCTTTCTTCAGTGTCATTTGAAGTGGAATTTGGTGGGAGCAGCTCATAAAGTCATGATGAGAGGATAAAATAAGAGGCATACAGTTGAGTGGTGTGAGCAGTGAAACTGGTTTTCATCCAGTTTTTGAAGTATTGGCTTTATTTTTAACTAGCCTAGACTAAGGGTTTGATAAATTGGGGATGTATGGACTGTGCTGGGCAAAGAACGCAATATTCTGTTAAGAAATTATGAAAACCATTCATATTGTAGAGCTTGGGTAGAACATTTTAATTGTACTTGTAGGACTGTGCATAATGCAGTACAATAACTTCTGGGAGGTTTTAAGACAACTTTACAGTGTGGTCAAATTAGAAAGAAAATTATTGAGAATTGAATAACTTGCTTAATTTAATTATGGTGGAGTTCTATTAAGATTTTACAAGGAAGCAGGTTTGATCATGTACTTGGTTTGAAGTCAAGTTTGCATTGCAGATACCCTTTGCTCTTCAGAAGCCTTTCTCAGTTGGTTTGAATGTGCTCCTTAGGGGAAGGATGCCTTTGGTGGAGGTGACTGGCCGTGTCTGCTCATGGCTGGCAGTACAGGTGCATTGTTATGGAATGGGAACAGGTCCCTCCTGTTCCTGGAGCTGGAAGACATGGTGTGAACTGGTAGGTTATTGATAACCTTTTGTATGTTTAACAAGACAAATCCTTCCGTTTAATTGTTTCACTGTGAACAAACGCTTATCACCGGATGTTTTTGGACTTGTATCCCTTTTAATTTGTTTTGGATCAGGGACTGTAAAAGCCATTTAATCATCTGCAACATGTAGCAAAAGCTTTAACTTCAGAACAGGGCAGTGAAGGGGGGGCCGGGGTTTCTGGGGGGTGCTGCCCCAGCGGAGGGCCCGTGGAGCTGCTGATGCCACCGAGCAGCACGTGTGTGCAGGGGGGTGTTGCAGGGTACGGAGCAAGTATTCCCCAGCTTGTTATAATTGCTTAAGCAAGAGCTGCAGTTACTCCCAGTGCCTAATGTGCAACCTCCTGGTGTCATTTGACTTCTCCCAGTGCTGTATAATTGGAGGGCTAGGGGTTATAAAGTACTTTATTCAGTGGTCTGTGGGCGAGAACGGGTAGGCAGAGGTGGGAGAGTGTGTGCACACTTCAACACTTCACATGGCCGATCTCTACCCCTGTGTTATCTCCTTAATTTACTTTCTGTCTGTGCGTCCTCCATCCCCCAGTGCCAGGGCCCAGCGTAGCCAAACTGTGGAGGTGGAAGTGGTGACTTTGGGTCCCAAATGGAGAAGTGGGATTTGAATTTGGATCCCCAGCAGGCTGAGAACAAACTGCTGTGTGAAGTGGTTTCTTCTTCTGACAATGGTGTTATGGCATAGGCGTAGCGTGGTACATGGTAAGCCAGCAAATTAGCTTGAAGGGTGAACAGACGTTTCAAAACAAGGCAGAGGATTTAAGGAGGTATTAAGCAAAAAGGAAGTGGAGGACTTAATGTTTTACTTGAGAGGGCATTAACTTGCTTTTCACGTGTCCTCAGCTCTCGAGACAACATAGATGCTTTGGGTACTAATAGTCTTTGATGTGGTAGCTGTCATCTGCGGGTAGAGTGGGAGCAGGCAGGTGGGAAGTTTGCCATGTCAAGGCCAACAAATACACTGGCTTTGCTGGTGAGAAAGCAATGGAAGGGGTTTCCTAAAGCTGTGGGCTGCCTGGGTAGGATCTGAGAACTTGCCCGTCTTCCTTTTCTGTTTTATCAGCTTAAGATGAATGGTGAGTCATTGCTAGCTGCATGGCGTGTTTCGTTATTGGACACCTGTCAGAAGAGTTGATTAATAATCCAGAGCATGTGGATTCAACGTGATAAAACTACTCATAACAAAGTATTTCAGTGCCTAACTTGAAGCTGTGAAGAAAATCCTGTTATCTTAAAAGTGTGTGTATATGAAAGGGCTAACTTTTTCTTGTTTTAAAAGATAAACATAAACTCAGTTGGCGAGTTGCAGAGTGGCGGTACTGTTTCCAGAGGCTGCTTTCCAAACTTCCCTCTGATGAAGTGGAGCTGAGATTTAGTCCTGTCACTTGTGGAGTTCCAAGAATATACTTCTCAAGACCTCTTAAGTTACATGACAGAAGTTGTTACGGAAACAGCTTAATTAAATGGTACATAAATAATTGTAATGAACACAAATTTACTTTTTTCTCAGTTGTCTGGAACAGCCTGCCTTTTTACTGGGTGCGAATTTGCCTTTTTTCTTTTGTCAAGTTGCTTAAACAATTTATCATTAACACATTTACTGTGTTACAGTTTACCTTTATAGATATTCTTGAAATAACTTTCAGGTAAGGAAAATTGTTAAATGTCATCCCATACTTAATTTTACCCAGAGGGGAAGATTGAACAAGTGAAGATTGCTTTGAGTTCAGCAGATATGTATGAAGCAGCTTTGAATTTACTGGGCTTGTTTAATGAGCATATTGAAAGCCCAGTGTAGCTGCCTGTGTCAGAGTCCAATAATTGTACGCAATGTACTGCAAGGGAGAGATACTCTCTTCCTTTCTGGTAAAAAGGACTAGGAATCTGTAATTTTTAGTAATGAATGTTTGCAGGTCGCACAGTCCAGACTTAGTGTTTGAGCTGGCTACCTTGTAAAGGGTTGATTTGATTTCCTTGTTCTGTAATTTCCAGTGTTGAAGTGAGAGTTCTTGTTGGATGACTAACACATTTCAGCGCCGGTTAAGGCACTTTTGGAGACCCAGTGTTCTTCATATATTAAATACTTTATTAATGACATAAGCAGGTGTCAAGGCTAGTTCACAGTCACATGTTTTTGTGCCGTGCTTCTGAATTTTGCCATTTTCAGATTCGTTTTGCAAGAGTGTTGAATGGGGTTAACACTTGAAACTGTGGTGCTTCCCCACATGGCCCGTTAGCACCTCGGCTTTGTACCTCTGTAACACAACCAAGCACATAAGTTTTCTTGTATTTCCACTTTGCATCACGGTGTTTACTGCATATTTGTTAAGTGAATTGGAAGTGTGTTCAGAATATTAAGAGGAATATATTGCTACAGGTGGACACTGATTCTTTCTGTTTGAGGTATAACTCTTCCAGGCAATGTCGCAGGTAGCTCATCCCTGCTTTTGCATAGCCTGCGAGATTCAGTGTGTTACAGTGTGCAGCCATCCATTTCTTACTGGAACACAAAGTTTATCCTGAGGCAGAGGGGAAGAACTCATGGCAAGTTGTAGGGCAGAGCTTTAGTCTGTCAGCAGGGGATCGCTGGCTTTTGTGTGACTGTCTGAGCTGCGCACGTATAGCGGTGGGCTTCATCAGACTGGGCCAAGAGATAAAATTGACAAAACTGAATATAAATCAGTATATTAATAATTTCTGGGAATGGCCAAGCTATTAGGATTTGGAAGCACAATTCAAAGATTTGCCAAGTTAGCTTGTGATGACCACTAAGAGAAGAGTTTGCCCAGGAGAAATGAGTTATAAAGTAATTCAAGACTTTCTAAAAAAAAAAAATCTTGCACAATCGGAGTTTAATGACCAAGGTGATGGCTTTATGCTGCCATCATCAGTGTTTAAACCCGCAGTATTTCTTGTTTGCACCTGTTTTTACTGATCTCATAACTGGCTATTGTCACAGAACGAACATGGAATTTGGTTGAGAGACCAACTTTTCTTTTCTTTTTGGATGGGATATGAACTACCTATCACAATAATGTTTCTGCACTTGTGATTATGGACGCTGTCAGTATTTCCATTATAAATGTCTGGATTTTTTTTTAAAGGAGCTTAAAACTCAGTTGTAAAAATTTGTTCTTGGCAGAAAACTTGTATACAAAATCTCAGCTCGAATAAGGCTTTTTAATGAATTTTGAGAGAGGGAAGGAAAACCTGGACTGTTTTGTAACCTGAGGTTACAGAGGAGAAGTATACACTGAAATCTCTTGTTAGTGGTAGTCAGCTTGTAGAGAAGTAGTACAACAGAAACCCCCCAGTGTTAGTCCCTTGCCCTGCATTAAATTTTAAATTGAGTTAGAACAGTTGAGCTTAACTTTTGATTCATTCTGTGGGAAAGCTTTTCATAAACAGTATCCATTGCCAGGCAGGAAAAACAGACCAGAGGGTACCTGGCATCAAGAAGCAGGGAACTCTGTGGTGGCCAGTCCTTCCCAGTGCTCGCTGCAGGGAGAGGCTTTTAAAATTGCTGGTTGCAAAGGTGAGATATATACCTTGTTTATGGTAATGGTAAATCTTATTCTGAAGGAAAGAAGTAAAAATATGTCATTCCTATTTACTGCATTTTTCAGTGCTGTGGGAGATGCTCTGAGGCCATGTTTAATCAATGTATATTTTCACTGGATTAAATCAACCTGAATATTGACGTCATGAAAATAAGCTGAGAAGCCTGGTGGAGGATGCTGATGCATTTTACTCTTCTAATAAACACTGCTTCGAAATTTAATGAAGCATACCATGTTGCTAAAGGTAAATGCAAGCAAACTGAGCTATAGACATTTCGCTTGAGGTGCTTGCTTTTTAATAAAGTTCGTCACTAAGTAACGTGAGCAGATCCATATGACGCAAATGCCACCAGTCGTTTCCCTGCTGCCATTTCAAGAGGAAACCTGGTGATACTGATTGTTTTCACTAGACCGAGAGAAAACACTGCAGCAATACAGGTCCTCGGCAAAATGCTGAGCGTCACCCATCTGCTTCAAGAAGCTTTTTTGCTACACCTTGGGCCCCTAGTTGTAATTGCAAACTCAAGCGAGTTTACTTGAATTTCCTTTAAGATGGGCTCCTTTCAAAGGCAATCTGTGTGTAACCTTCTTGTTGTCATCTATTCCCTCCTGTTAATTGCATTTTGTCTTTAATGAAAACTTCCTAAAAGTTCCATGGAGCATTAACAATGTTGTATATGTTTTGGTACAGCCCTCGGTACGGTGTGTCCCTGGTTCTGACTGGAGCAACTGAGCACAACTAGGAAACAAATAACCCTGAGAAGGATGCATTTTGTCAGAGATAGTGGTGTGTGGAACCTGTGCCTTGAATGGGCATTTCCTTGCCTTCCAGCAGGAAAAGAAAGACATACTGATTCTCTGGAGACAGACCTGTTGCCATGTTCTTATGCCTTTCCTTCTAGTATGTCTTCTCTTGTGGCAGGTTCGTGACTCGCTTTTAGAAAGACATTAGTTCTTCGGTACTGTTGCTGTTGCTTGTGTACAGATGAAGCTACCTAACAAGAAAAAGTCATAGCAGAACTGTTTATGCAGAGCAACTTGGTGAACTAGTTTTGCTGCTGGAGGTGAGTTCAGTGAAGAAGTTTATATTAAAAATTTAGTTTTCTGTTGTAATAATAGACAATATTACAATACCTGAACATTTCAGAATCAGATAATTTGGTTCTAAACTAGTTGAAATTTCGGTTTTAAATGTTTTGACCAAGGTAAGAACTAATTTTGGATAGGCATGGATAACCAAATTGCCAAAAATTCTTATTAGTAAGTGCCTGAAACTTAAGAAGAGGTAGCTATGCTATGGTTATAACTATGGAGTCATTAATGATTTTGCTTCTGTTTTGCTGTTTTAATGATATTCCCAAGTGCCAACAGAATGATGGCTCGGGTCATCTTTAAATAGGAATTCAATAATTGTTGTGATTAGCAGTAAGCCCGTTAGCTTTGTGTGTAGAAGTAAGAATTTGATTTCTTCCAACGACAAAAAAGAAGTGGTGCTTTGTTTTTGGAACTGTGGGACATTTGTTTCCGTCCTGTCTTAATCTCAACTAGCAGCTGTAAATAAACTAATGCTGCCCTCTGGTTATGTGAGTACCTGCTGTGAAAGTCTGATCTACGGTTGTGAAACCCTGAACACGGTCTGTGTGGTTAAGCCTCAGTCCCTGGGTGGGAAGAAGAGAGAAAGCCTCCCTCCGTTCATAGAAAGCTAACGGTGTGTTAGTGTTTCTGAGAAGCCTCCAAGAGTTAAGTAACGCTTTGAACCTAGGTGAAGTATTTGGAAACGTTAATCCTCACATCTGCATGTAAACCAAATATCATCCCCATTTTCTGAGTGGAGAAATACCCACCTCGCTTTCTCCTGGGACACCTGCCTCCCCAGCTGCCTTAATGTGTTTTTCTTCGACATACTCTTGCTTTGATACTCGTGAAGCGGAGCAACCCAAGATGCTTAATTTATGAAAACTGTCAGGTATTTGCGTGTGTGGCTTTACCGCAGCTGCTTTGCTATTTTCAGCCTTCTTTTCACACTCAGACTCTGCCTTGCTAGCCGTGTGAAATTCAGCTGTAATATCTTCAGTACAGAATATGCAGATCTGCCTAGCACAACGTCAAGTAGTACAAACTAGGCAAGATGGTTTGAATGACTTACCAAAAGTCATGGGTGATTTGAGAGCAGGATTATTTTCCTTATGCACTTTGTAAGGAACCTGTTGAGAGTCTAAGATAGATATGGAAGTCTGGGATTTCCTGGCTGTAATAGTGATTTAATATGAAGGCAGTCCCACCTGTGCTTTCTAACTAGGCATTCAAGGACTCCTCTGTGCATTTGAGTGAAACAGTGTCTAAGTCAGGAAGTCCAAATAAATGGATTTGTAGCAGGTTTAGGTCACAGGTGGGGAACGTTCCCAGTTTGAAAACCCAGACCGTATTTGCAGGAATCTTTGAGCAAAATGTGCTGCTGTCATCTCCCTCCTCTCCTCCACAGGCACTTGGTGCTTTATGTTGCAGTGAGATGCTGTCCGGAGTCAGAATTTGCTGATATCAAGTGTGAAGGAGTATGTTTGGCTCACAGCTTGTCTCCTCTTCAGAAATGACTTTAAGGGACACAGAAGGCTCTCAACAGTAGAGGAGGCTGTTATCTTTTATCCCCAGTGAATCACCTGATTTTCTTTTCCCTGATTTAGTATGCTTGCAGGGATTAATCTCCTCCAGTCCCTTTCCTCTGTGGGTGGTCCTCTTCCACCATGGCTGTGCCTGTTCTGCCACAGCTTCCCCTGAGCACAGAGCCTTTTCAGTGCCCGTCCCAGGGTGCTGGGGAATGTACTGAATTCACAGTGGTCTTGGTGTGCATGACTGAAACTGGCAGCAGCACAGCATGCCAAAATACAGTTAACCTGATGGTCAGTTGATGTAGCTGCTTGTAGTGAGAAACCACTCTGGCAGATGGTACCTGCTGGCTCCTGTATGGAAAATGTAGTGTTAAAGTGGACTTCAGTCTTGTGTGGCTAAAAGTCTCTAAGTTTCCTGGGATGCATCTCCAGCACCTGTTATGAAATCCCTTTACCTTCACACCAAAACACGACTATCTGCAAAGGAAGCACTGTCTGGTTTTGTGCGGTTTACTTTAATAGCATCGTGCTGGCATTGGGGGAGCCTGTTGTTCTTGGTTGGAGCCATATTTTAATACAATTGAAATCTGATTTAGGAATTAATGTAGGTGCCAATTTCCCTGGTGTGAAAGGGTAGAGACTGTAGGAGTAGGATCTAATTTTGCTGAGCTCATTTGATGGGATTGAGGCAGGCATAGTGGGATGCACTCAGTCCAGAGCAGCTGCGTTTTGCCTTTTGTGTCCTCAAAGGAGCAGTTGGTCACAATGTAAGTGCAAGAATGTTTCTGCAGAAAATAAAATTAAATAAAGATAGGGCAGCCCAGCTGTTGACTGAATGCAGCCATAAAGAGGGATGACTGGAAAGATTAAGGAGCTAAGAACTATTTGAAGCACTCCTAGAGTGGGAGTCCTGGTGACACTTCAGCAATGACTTGTTTAGGGTCCTGGTGCTCTTTTCCCACTGTGTGAATAAATAAGCAGACCTGGGCTGATGGAACACACCGGTCAAAGGAAGTTCCCACCGGGGCATATATACTTTGAAAACTTCCATAAATTGTTCTGTAATATGACAGTTTCCAATTATGGGTTTTCGTAATAAGAAGCTTATTGGCAACCAGTAATGCAAGCTAACTGTGGAAACTTCTATTGCTTTTCTTGGCCCACGTGCACTTCCTGAACAGTGTGTGCTTTGTCCCAGGTGTACCATTCTGGGCTCTGAAAGTGTGTCAAAACATGCGCAGGGCTGGGACCCCTGGGAACTGGCACTCA